>PVJC01000605.1:0-117205 GCA_004026665.1 Murina feae
CGCAGGCCGACGCTCTATCCACTGAGCCAAACTGTTTAGGGCAAGACTCTGATTTTAAAGTGGGAAGAGTCAACTTGAAGAGGAAGAACAAACTCAGGCTCTGTTTTCCCTCTGAGATTTTAAAAGTGATAAATCCATCTTACATGCTGATGTCCGAGAGGTTGGTATTAGGAAGTCAGGGGATGTGAGTTCTAGTCCCCATTCTGCCACTAACATGCTGAGACCTGAGGCAGGTCCTCCTCTTTTCGGTCTCAGTTTCCCCAATATATGCAATTAAATGAAGCACTACATCAGTGGTTTTTAAAGGTGTGTGTGTGTGTGAATGGGGGTAGGCAGCAAAATCTTTATTCCAAGCAGAAAGTTACATGGCGGGACAACATACAAATCTCCTTAAAGAGAGCGTCTTTCATAGATTCAGGGCAGGAGCCTGAACCTTGTCCTGTCAGCCTGCAGCTGTGCCGAGACATCCCCCACTCATGCCAAGTCTTGGAAGATCCCAGGTCGACAGTGGGGGCCTGTGTGCCTCTTGAGCACATGTCTGCAGTACCCATCCCTCCGATGGGATGCTCCCACCGAGCTGGCTCAGGGGTCAGAGGAACGAGCGGGGACTTCACTGCATGGAGCCCCTTGCAGGATCTTCCCAGTTCCCTAGGCCATTTGTCAGGGTTCCAGGACATGGACACACTGTGTGGCCCCAGGCCAGTTGCTTACCCTCTCTGTGTGCTAGGACGCCCCTCCCAGGTGCAGCCCTGCCATCTGCCTTGTTCCAAGGAGAGAGACCAGGGATGGGCGCCTCGCTCATCCTGCTTGGGCAAATCTGCTGCAGCCGGTGCCCAGCTCTCCCAGGCGGCTCGTTAACTTTCTGCCAACAGTCACACTGGAAATTCTGGTTTGCGAGCAGGGCCTGAGTGAGGGGCCTCAAAGGAATCCAGAACATGGGTTAAGGTTTCTTCCGGTTTTTCAGGTGGGGCAGAGGACAAAGTTGCTTCTCCACGTGGACCTCAAGCAGGAGGGAGCCGGGCAGAGGCGCGCCTCGGGATTGGCTGCAGACCAAGGCCCTGGGCCAGTGGGAAGCTACACCCTTTTTTTTTTTTTTTTTTTTTTTTAAGTTGAGCCAAAGAGCAACTAGTGATAATTATCTGCATTTTTCTCCCCACAGAAAAAATGTCGTTGCTTGTTAGGCAACTGTCCCACTAAATATGTTTGTGCCTCTTCATCTCCCATTCTGCATTCCCAGAAAGCCTGGTTTGCCCAGAGAGGTCTGACCTTGAGTCAAAGCCAGCAGAACCACAAGGGAGTGGTCCTCAGTGTAGAGAAAGGCCTCATTGGGCCTTTTTAACTTGCTAGGGGTCCCACATCCCTTTAAGCATCTGACAAAAATCAGTAAAGCTTGCTCCAGCAAGATGCCCACATCTACCCACACATGCCGCTTGGCACTGACGTTCAGGGGAGCCAGGTTAGTAACTCTTGGCTTTTGGCCAAAGGAAAAAGAAATCCTGTTTTTGAGTGTACGTTTTTATTGAGGCAGCACTTCATAAAGAATAGTGCACAGATGTTAAAAGGATGTGTGAAAATCCATGTGTTGTTAAATATGTACACATATGTGCACCCTTGTAGCTGCCATCCTAAGAAGAATATGGAGTATCTCCACGACCCAAGGAAATGCGGGCGTTTTTGAGGCCTTCATAACACCTGCTCCTAACCATGATAGAGGGCATTACCCTCAATGGTGCCACCAGCCACACACAAGATGGTTATACTTACTACCTCTCTCATCACCAGGGCCAAGGAAGCTCAATGGCACCGTGTTAATCCTCACAACCCGACGCTGATGACAGGAGGCACCAGGACACTCAAGATGTGTGCACTGAACGAGACCAAAGTTCCTCCTCTGGATCTCATCGCCTTCTCCGAGTTGGTCTTATTCAGAACACCTGCAAGTCATTGAGTGTGAAGCCTTGTGCTAGACTCAACATCTCTAACTTCAGTCCTCACATCAACCCTGTGTACTAAGTGGTATTAGCACCAGTTCGCACTGAGGTTTTGCTGAGGGTGAGAGTCTTGTCCAAGACCACAAAGCTGGTCTTGGTGGTAGCGCTTGGATGCAAGCCCATGTCTGTGTGAACCTCCACATTTGCATACTAACCACTCTTTCCTTAGCTCCTTCAGCGGAGCGCCTGGGGAGCAGGAGAGGGATGGGGATGAGGAAGGAGAGACTGGTCCTCTTGCTTCCTGATCCTAGTTTCCTAAAGATTGCCTCAGGAGTATTGGTCAAAGTGCTGAATTTCAGCTGGAACAGATGGTTTTTGAATTATAAAAGTCATACATACTTTCAGCAAAAATGAATGAATAAATAAATTGCTGTTCAGAAGAGCATATAATGAAGGATAAAAATCCCTTGGCTGCCACCAAGAGGCAGTCACCACCACTAACAGATTGTTTGGCAGCCTTCCAGAAATCACACACGCTCACACACAAAGGTGCACATTCTTTTAAAAAATGGGATCACATTATACAGATTGCATCTCATTCTCCTCTTTTCACTTTACAGTGCTTCTTGCAGACTTTCTCGTATTAGGACATATACGTGTACTTCATTATGCTTAGAACACTGCACTTTTGAGAATATTCTAGCATGTGAACATTCCATAAATTATTTAACCACATTTCTACCGATTACCAACAGGACAGGCTGTTTTCAGGCTTCAGTATTATAAATGCTGCTGTAAGAGACATTCCTGAACATACATGCACCTTAACGCATGTGCAGAGTTATACTGTGGGAGAGATCCTGGGAGTGAAATTGCTTGATCAAAGGGTGTCATTATTTAAAATGTTGATTCCTCCCAAAGGGCTGTGGTAGGCTGAATATTAGCCCCCGCCCCGCAAAACAAAACAACGAAACAAAACCACATTCTAATCCCTGGAACCTGCGAATACGTTGCCTGACATTGTAAAATACGGGACCTTGCAGATGTGATTAAATTAAGAATTTGTGATGGGGAGATTATCCTAGGATATCTGGGTGGGCCTGCAAGGGTTCTTATAAGAGGGTGCAGGAGGGTCAGAGTCAGAGGAGGCCCACGAGGAGGGAAGCAGAGGTGGAGGCCCTGAGGGGAGCAGCAGGCTAGGCTGCAAGAGGCCAGGGGCAGAGTGTCGCCTGGGGCCTCCAGAAGGAAGTAGTCTTGCTGACACTTGGATTTGAACCTGGAGGCTAAGCCGCATTTAGTCTTCCTGTGCCCATAACTGTAAGATAATAAACGTGTGTTGCTTTAAGCCACTCAATTGGTGGCAATGTGTACAAGCAGCTGTAGGAGACAAACATGCTCTCATTTGTACCCAGAGTGAGAGGGTGCTTGATCCCCCAAATCATTCCAAACAGTGGGAATATAGTCTAAACTAATCAATCACCAGGTCAGGGCAGAAATTGTGAATCTGTTTGGATTCCTTTGAGGACCCAAGGCTATCTATGAGCCACTCTCTCTAAAGAAGAAAAAAACACACATCTATATGCACACCTACTATTTCAGAGACACCGCAGACGCTGGAGCTTGTCCCTGGTCCTTGTGAGGTCTGAGCCTTTTAAGACTTCATTTTCCCTTCCCTTCCCAGGTGCCCGAGGCTGGCCGAGGTTCACAGCCATGGTCTCAGTGTGAAAATCTCAGACTGTCTGGGCAGGAAGAGTCCTTGGAGGTCGTCTGGGTACTGCACTCTTTGTCTTGCTCTTTGCTTGCAGGTTGCTCTTTGTCTGCAGGCTCTCTTTCTGTCTGCAGGGAGGAGGAGGGCTGGGGAAGCATTCCCAGGCCTGGCCAGTTTTCTTAACCGACCATTGGCCTTCCCCAGGCCTTGCCTTCTCCCTTCTGACCTCCTGGCTGCCTGGGTTCTTGATAATCCTTTCCACTGGTTCCTTCTTCATCTAGGCTTTTTCGGTTCTTGAATCTGTTGGAAAATAGCTTTGGACTGAATGGGGAGTGGGGGTGAGTGAGATCTCCATGGGGAGCCCTGAATGGAAACCAGGTTGGACAGAAGGAAGGGGCACGTGACCGCAGGGGAAAACCTGAGTGGCTGTGGCTGGCGGATCCCTCTTTCCTGACCCAGTCTTGGCGGTTGAGCACCAACAGTGCCGGGTGCCGTGCTAAGGTGGTCCATGCATGCTATCATTAGATCCTTGCAGAAACCTGAGAAATAGGTGAAACCACTGTTAACTCTTCTTATCAATACAGATCCCGATGTTCAGAGAGATTGAGAACTTGCTAGTTCCTGGCAGAGCTGGGTTTTCAACAACCAGCTTTCACCCAGTTACTAGCTTTTGCCCCCATTCTTGGCTGAGGGAGGTCCCAAGAGAGAGAAAATGACCACCACCAGGAACTGCTCCCTGCAGGTTCTGCCTCCATGCTGTTCCCCAAACCTCATGCCCATCCCTTCCTCCGTGTTTTCTTGTATTTGTCCCTGTTCCTTCTGCACGACCCCACCTCCAGTCCTCCCTACTACTCGGTATAATACAGCTATAGTGCTTATAGTCGACACTAGACAACGAGGCCTTTGTTCTCCTCTCTTTTATGATGGCTGCTGACTTAAGGCAGGCTAACCTGTTCACACTGTTACAAGCTTTTTTGAGGGGGCAGGGGGATGGATTCATTCAGCCGACATAGTTGGAGCACTTCTGACATGTCACACCCTGTGACAGTCAGAGGCGCTATGATGGCGAGCAAGACCGATGCAATCCCTATACCCACGGCCTGTGTCCAGTAACTGGCCACACAACCTTGAATTATAATTTTGGTAAACAGCAGCAAGAAGGTCAAGTACGGAATGAGTGGAGAGTATTTAACAGAGCAACTGCGATCTAGGCTTCAGGAAGAGGGGTTTTTAGTGAGACTTAAAGGGTGATGGAAGGCTCAGTCTGTGAAGATGGGGAGGGGATATGGGATGGGGGAGCATTCCCTGAAGGCAGGGGCAAGGGTGAGTGTCTGTGTGAGCAACGGGGACCCTGGGACCTCAGGATGAACTGAAAAAGGCAAGTGTGTGGTTATTCAATCTGTATTGTTTTCTTTTAAATTAAATGTATTGTGGTGGCATTGGTTAATAGGATCAGATAGTTATCAGTATAGATTTGTATGATACAAGATCTGTATATAGCACTGTATGCTCAAGTGTAAAATGGATATACTGATGCTGAGAGAAGTGGGTTAGATCAGAATATGTGGTAGCCGTGGATGGGCTGACCCCAGGCTGTCCGGCAAGAGTCAGCCACTTGCCCACTGCAACCACCAGAGTCCAGGGAGCTTTCTCCAGCTCAGGGCTGGGCTCCTTGCCAGAAAGTGTTTAAGCCCCAACCAGGGGTTCGTTGATTTCCCCTTTTCCTGTTGGTCTGAAACTCCAGAAGGCAGAAATCCCTGAGTTTTATTGTGACTAATGAGGGTGGAGCTTAGGGGCCACATATTTTTAGCTCTGATAGCATCTCACGGCATATTTTCCCAGGGAAACCCTGCGCCTTCCCCATTCTGCTGGAAGCTCCGGGCCAGCCAGACGATGCAGCATCTGGGGATGGCTGGGAACTGGCTGAGAAGGGGGCACAGACGGAGGAAATCAGAGTAAATCAAACCAGATGGGGAAGGGGGGACTGGCTTTGGGGGCGGGTTAATCTCCTCCTCACCCAAATGTGTCTTTGTTTCTTTCCCACCTCCGGCTTTACTCTCTTTAGGGGAACTGACGGCAGGATCAGAGCCAGCCCCCTCCCACCGTCTGCAGGGTCTGGGGCAAAAGTACCACATACCATATGTCTCTAAATAATCAAAAGTTCTAAATCACACTGTTACACTGTTATAAAATATGCTGTCTTCCTGATGACAAAATATACATTTATAACACAAAATAAAGTCTATGTGATGTCAAGGGTTTTGTATGACTGCAAGTTGGCAAAAATACCAAAGATGACTGCATTTAATTATCGCTGCATATTTCTGGGTGTTCCGTTGTTGAGCCAGCCATGTTTGAATGGATAAAATAAAGACATCTGTAATTCATAAATTAATACGTATCTATTCTATACTCTTGCTTTTGGTTTAGCAACATTATTCTGTTCTTATAATCAAGATTTCCTTTACCCGTTTTACAGAGATGTAATTGAAAAATGAAAATTGTATGTATTTAAGGTGTTCTATGTAACTTTTCGATATATTAGTACATTTTGAGATGATCACTACAACCAAGTTAATTAACTCATCTATCACCTCGCATTTACCTTTTTTCTTTTTTTGGTGTAGGAGAACACTTAAGATCTCCTTGGTGGTGGTGGTGGGGAGGTTGGGTGAGAGATAAAGGACTTGTATGCATGCATATAAGCATAACCAATGGACATAGACAGTGAGGGCATGTGCTGGGGGGTGGAAGCGGCAGGGGAGAGGTCAATGGGGGAAAAAATGAGACATATGTAATATTTCAACAATAAAGAATTTTTAAAAAATCTCCTTGGCTTATAGGTGTCGTCTTCTCCCTGTCTTCACTTAGTAACTGTGTGAAAATGAACACAGTACAGCCTGTCAAAGTGGGATGTGACACAGAAAGTGACTGTGCTGGGGCCACAGGAGTGACGAATGGGATTTAGCAGTGCCCATACTCACCAGGCCTCATTAATATGAATTCCCACTCTTCCTCTTAAAACAGGGATCTAGGGTGCCAGTTACACTAGGTGAGCCTATGCATTCCTTAAGGGCAGGACATATCGCCAGTATCTTGCCCTGTACAAGTCAACTTACAAAGAGGTAACTTCCTCAGTGAAAAAGCAAAGCAAGCCATTCGTTTAGGGCAAGCTGACCTGCTGGCTCTATCTTCTCCCACTCCATTCAGGTTTTTTTTTTTTTTTTTTAATATTTTTTTATTGATTTCAGAGAAGGAGAAATAAGAAACATCAGTGATGAGAGAGAATCATCCATCGGCTGCCTCCTGCATGCCCCTTACTGGGGATCAAGGCTGCAATCCGGGCATGTGCCCTGATGGGGAATGGAACCATGACTTCCTGGATCATAGGTTGATGCTCGACCACTGAGCCACACTGGCCAGGCTGGGTTATTTTCTTAGTCATGTTTTAATGTGGCCTTCCAAAGGCAACGAGGACTGGAAAATGGCCCGGAATCATGACCAAGATGCTGGTTTCACCAGTTTGGAAGCAATTTTAATGAAGATGGAAATGTTTATCAACTCAACATAGGTACTCCAAGATACAAAGCAAAATATCATCTTCAGCGGCATAGCAAATATGATTTAAGAATTTAACATTATTTTTTGATCACAAGGGTAGATAGAAGTCACCATAAATAAATGTAAATTCATTGTACAAAAATCCCCAACATCTCTTAATACAAATATGGTACATTTGACAGTTTCTGAAACAGATGTATGTTTTTTTACTTTAAAACCTATGTTTTGTTTTTTATTACTTGATTCTTAAAACACACACACACACACAAACAAACAACACAGAAGGGGGTGGGTATAACATCAAGTGTAAAGAATTTTAAACCTCTTCAATGCTCATAAATGCTGCTGGCGAGCTGGGGTAATGAGATGTCTCTCCCAAAGGTGAAGACCTCAATTTACTGGGCTAGACTCTCCTGAGGATAATGGGATTCTACCCAGAGGGTCAAATTCAGATTTATGAATGCAGGGCCAGGAGGGTGGGTGGTTGAAATTGCAGTCTCATCAAACGGATGATCCAAATCGCCACAAAAGCAAGTCAAGGATCTGGAAAGACCTCTAGGACTTAAGAACTGGTCATCTGTCTGCAAGAGCAACTGTTCCCACACAGGACGGAAGGTTCAGAAGGCTCTGAAATTTAAGAGATCTGATGCGGGTTTTGAAGGCATGTTCTGTGTTGTTCAATCATGGGGTGTAACCTTTCCCTCTGCATTTGGGACACATCTATGGTTATCAAGAGGAAAAAATGAAATATCGGAATGGGAAGTGGCACCTCCAGACAAGATCTGCCAGCTTCCACTATGAACCACTCTCCTTCCCTACAAATATTTACTTTCATGGCTCAGAGGCAGCTCCAAGGCCAAGGCTAGCAGGGGAGAGCACTTCTACAGCAGCGGTCCTTGGACTTCCATGTGCAACAACTCAGATCTCGCCATCTTACTCTCAGGGATGCAAAATCAGTGGGTCTGAGGTGGAGCCCAGGAATCGTCATTAAATGTGGTAATCTCAGGAGGCCATGGTGGAAGGCCTTTGGACCACACTCGGCGAGCCCCAGCTCCCTCC
Organism: Murina feae; assembly: GCA_004026665.1. Lineage (NCBI taxonomy): Eukaryota > Metazoa > Chordata > Mammalia > Chiroptera > Vespertilionidae > Murina > Murina feae. The sequence goes on from PVJC01000605.1 coordinate 8,260, forward strand.
TCCCTGGTGAGTATCGGTGTATCACGCAAGCCTCTTGCTCTTCCCATGGGGTTAAAATGGGCCATCTGATTAATGGTAACCATTTCCATCCATCCACCCTGCGGGAGGGGATCATCGTGTTCTATTTTTTTCTCTTTTCTTTTCCTCCTGGGGGTGGGGTAGGGGAGGAGAGGGTGGTCGAGGTGGGAAATATCAAACACTTCACTTTATATTTTCTCACAAGCCCAGGAGCACAGGCCCCCTTTGAAGATGGTACGCTCTGTAATGAGACATTCACTTCCAACGGCTTCCAAGTTGCCATGCCCCCCATGCCTGGAGGGACATTCTGCTAAGGATTTTGGATCGGTCTGGGAGATGTGAAGTAGTTATGCCCCTGTGGGATATGCCCCATCCCTCAAAACCTAAGTTAAGGAACATTATGGAAGGTTAGAGCAAAAGATAAAATGTCTCAAGAATCCTGATTCACTAAAACAACTCCTTTTTGTGGGTGTTTCTTGGTATTAAAAGCTTGTTGACAAATTTTATTTGAATTCCTCACCTCCTTGACCCCAATATGTTTCTGGCTCCTATTAAAATAACCCTTAATATTTTCTTGATGACAATCTGTGCAAAAAAGTGGCCCCTAATTTGTTCACTGACTTGTTCCATGCTGCAGTCCCATTAAGTTATTTGCTTAATGAAGAAAGGAACCATCTCGCTATCAAGCTGATGCAATGTTCCCATAGCTTTCTGTCTCAAGCTATGGAATCCTGGCTGTGTTCAGAAATGCCTCTTCTACACAATGGGTCGGACCACCCTCCCACCCAGTGGGATACAGCTGTGAACGCATGTCTGGGTTCTAGGAAAGCCCCGAGAGGAGAGTTAGGATGTGGCTTGGAGTCCATGGAAGGTCAGAGCCAACACCATCTACCATGGTGCTGACACCTTGTCCTTTTCGCCAGCACCTGGTCCAGAGTGCTCTGGTGGTAGAATCCCTGGTGTCCAGAGCAGGAGGAGGTGCCACCTGGAAAAACTGGGGAAGGGAGCGAAAGGAGGTGAAGAAGCCAGCAGAGGAGGCATGACCATCTGGGGAGGCTGATTTCTCGGGCCGTGGCCAGACTCTTCTCCATTTCTGAGACTTCAGCTTTGAGGTCACACGTGGGCACCGGGTAGGAGATCACCATCTGGGAGGAAGTCTTGGGAAGAAACCACAGATGTGGGGTGGGGCTGCGAGATGGAGAAAGGGTGAAACCAGGGCTCTTAACACAGCTGAGGGAAAAAAGGAGAAAACAAAAGCACATATGCCCTGGTTTTTTGTTTTTTGTTTTGTGTTTTTTTCATTTATGCGAGGGCACAACCACCATGGAGATGTCAGGGGAGAGCATGCACAGGCCCAGCCTTGGGAGGTGTAGATGTGTTTGTGGAGGTTCCTATCGGCTTCCAGGTCCATCCCACATGCTGTCCAGTTGGACCCCATTGCAGGACTGGCCATGGCTTTCTCTCTCCTGCTGCATGGTCTCCTCCAGGTTGAGGGTTTGCAGGACCTTCCGCCTAGCAGGTGGTGGCCAGGGACTGGTGGATGGGTGGCTGGAAGCAGCGCACGTGCTCCACGGTGGAACTGTCTGTCTCCACGGACTTCATGTACTTGTTCAGGATGGCGAAAACCTCGTTGTTCAAGATCTGGTACTTCCTGATTCTGTCTGCCATTTTTTTCAGCGGCTGCAAAGGACACGGCCATTTAGGTTAGGGGTGGGAGGAGGAGACAGAGAAATAAAGGGTGAGCAAGAGAAAAATTCAGTGAGGTTGGGGTCTAGGGTCCTGATGCCTCAATGATCACATCACTCTCTTGCTTAAAGGCTTCTATGGGTTCCCAGAGCTTGGTGATCAGATGTTAACTTGGACATAAAACACCTTGGGGGTTTCAAAACTTACTACAAAGCAGAGTGGCACAGGCATGAAGGCAGACATAGAGATCAATGGAATGGATAGCCCAGAAATAAATTCTTCCATACATGGTCAAATGATTTCTGACAAGGGTGCCAAGATCATTCCATGGAGAACAGGTAGTCTTTTCAACAAATGGTGCTGGGAAAACTGGATACCCACATGCAAAAGAATGAAATTGGATCCTTACCTTATACCATATACAAATAATTAGCTCAAAATGGATCAAAGGCCTGCATAAGAGCTAAAACTAAAAAACTCTTAGAAGATAAGGTAGAGAAAAAAATTCGCCATGCTGAATTTGGCAATGATTTTTTGGATGTGACACCAAAAGCCCAGGTAATAAAAGAAAAAAATAAATTGGACTACATTAAAAAGCTTGTCTGAATCAAAGGACATTATCAACGGTGTGAGAGAGCAACCCATGGAATAGGAGGAAATACTTGTAAATCACATACCTGATAAAGGATTACTATCCAGCATATATAAAAAACTCTTACAATTCAATAACAACAAGAACAACAAAACAAGTAAAAAGTGAACAAGAGACTAGAATGGACTCTCAGAAGAAGATAAACAAATAGCCAATAAGAACATTGAAAAAGATGCTCATATCACTGATCATTAAGGAAATGAGAATCCAATCACAATGGGATGCCTCTTCAAGTCCGGAAAATAAATGCTGGGGAGGAAGCGAAGAAACTGGAACCCTTGTGCCTCACCAGGAATGTGAAAGGCGCAGATCTACGGAGAACAGCATAGTGGTTCTTCAAACCACTATGGCCCAGCAATTCCGCCTTCGGTATATACCCCCAATAAATGAAAGCAGGGGCCGGAACAGTTATTTGTACACTCGTGATGACAGTAGCATTTTCTACAATAACCACAAGGTGGAAGCAATTCAAATGTTTATCAACAGATGAGCTGATAAACAAAACGTGGCATATTCAGCCTTAAAGAGCAAGCAAGTTCTGAAACGTGCTACAGCCTGCTGAGCCTTAAATACATAATGCTAAACAAGAATTCCACCACATGAATTCACAGAAGCAGAAGGTGGAAGGGTGGTTGCCAATGGCTGGGGAGCAGGGGTGGGGGAGGGAAGGAGCGGGAGATGGGGGGTGGGTGTCGGCAGGAGAGTAGGAGTTCGTGTTTCGTGGGCAGAGTTTCAGGGAGATGAGTAAGTTCTGGGGATAGTGGTGATGGCTGCACAACAATGTGAGCGTACTGAGTGTACTTACTACATTGGAATGTAAACATAGTGAAACTCTTCACTTAACATGATTAAAATGGTAAATTTTATGGCATATATATTTTCCCATAATGAAAAAACAAAACAAAACCCAACCCTTTGAGGTGGCTCTTGCCTCTCTCCCCTCAGCTGGTCCAGAATACCCACCCTTGGTTCCAGCCACACATCTTCATGCCTGTGCCTTTGCTGTAGCTACTCCTCTGTTTGGAACATTCTGGACCCCGTTTTCTGCCTGGCTGTTTGCTATTGATCATCCTGAACTTGGTCTGAGCATCACCTCCCTGGCAAGTCTCCTCTGCCTGTCCCCTCCCCCTCAGCCTGGTTTAGACAGCCCTTCTGGAGGCTCCCCCGGCAGCACTGCGTACCCCACGCCTGCACAACTCCCACGTTTAGTCAGTTTGTGCGGATGAGCAACTGACACCGGCCGAGCCTGGCTGGGACGGGGAAGGTGTATTTCAGGTCTGGAACCTGGCTGGGCCCTGCCCTGCAGGGTAACCTGACTCATCCGAGCCGGTTATGAGCAAATGATTCACGGCTTTCTATGAGGAGGTCCCCTCTGCTGAGTGGCTCTGGACCTCCCTGCAGTGTGGGGAGTTGGCTCCATAATCAGCTCACCCTCCTGTTCAGAGAAAAGCCTGCTTGTCAAGCCTGGCTCCCTCTCCTGGGCCCCGGCTGCTTACCACATTCTTAATGATTTCATCCTTGCCGTCCTGCCTCTGCACTTTCAGCAGGTGGTAGCAGAAGTCGAACAGGTCGAAGCGACGCTGCTGGCCCAGCAGGACGATGATGGAGCAGCCGGCCCAGTTCAAGCCATCACCAAAACACTGCCTGGAAGCAGGAGAGGAAGCAGCTGGAGTGAGAGGCAGGGAGGGGTGGGAAGGGGCCTCGTCTTAGACCAGGAGCACTGCTAGTGAGCAGCTGGTCTCTGAGACAATACCTTAATCTGTGAAATGGATACAAGAGAAGCTATAGATTCACTTGTTCCAGGGACTGTGGTTATATTATAAGCTCTTCTAACCACAAACAGTCTGTTGTCGCACTAATGTAAGAAAAATCACCTTTGAAGAAGACAAATTTGCAAGGAAAACCCCCAACCAGTCCATGAGATTGATACGCTGCTATTTCCTGCAAGTCAAAGAAGTATGTTTGGGCCCCATAAAGGAGCCAGGAAGCACTTGTGACGGGAAGAGCCCTTTCAGACAGAAGCCCACTGGCCAGTGCAGGCCAGGAGGGCAAGGGCGGGTCACGGGGGCCCATGAGCAGATGCTCCCGGTGTGCAGGGTGGGGGCTGCAAGTCCTCTTGAGTCTGATACAGCTCAGCCTGCAAGCTCCAAGTCTCAACAGCAATTTGGGAACCTGGGAGGCCGAAGGGTCACCTCTCTGCTCTTTCTTGTCCTCAAGCAGCAGCCGCAACACAACCTGGGCAGGTTCCCCCCTCCTGCCCATTCAGTCAGCCCAGCTTCCAGTCTCAGAAAGTCAGGGCCCTCATAGGAGGTCCACAGTCCCTAATGTGCACACTCACACGCACACGCTCATCTCTGCCTCCGGCCACGTGTCGCCTTCCCTCGGATGTGCCCTTCTCCCCCTTAAGATATAAATCCCGGTGATGTCCAAGGCTCAGTTCTAGCTCATCAGTTAAATTCTAATAAGCCACTTCTCTCCCTTTTCACATGTGTCATCCTTCCTGCCCTCGCTGTCCCATTCAATGTGCCTTAGGTCTCTCCATAGAACCCCTAACCTCCACAAGGCTGGGAACGGTCTAATTTTGCTCAGGACTGATGTAGGTCCAGCACCTCACACAGAGACCGGCACACAGTATGTGCTAAATAGTCATTGGACAGCCCCACCCCTGCCTGCCACATTTCTAGCTGGGCTCTGGCAGCTGATGCCTCCTGGCGGCAGAGGGGGGGGACCAGCAGGTTGGAGGTGACCCGCCTTCCCTAGGGGGCACTCACTCGGCTGTGAACTCGTTGGTCCCCACAGGGATGCAGTAGACAAACTGCATGGCACTCCACAGCCGGTGGAACTCCACGCACTCGTCCACGTGCATGACACCGTTGGTGGGCGGCGGGCCCCGCCAAATGGGGTCCTGCAGGTAGCTCCGAATGCGGGTCAGGATGACCTCAAACATGGACAGGCCACAGCACAGCCGCTCCTTGGTCAGCAGGTCACCCTCCCGAGCGATGGCGATTTGCTGGGGACAGAGGCGTACATATAAACCTTCTATCTACATCTCAGACCCCATCTTCCACCAGATTGCCAAATGCTGGAGCTGGCTATACCTGGAATTCATTTACCAGAACTGACATCTCACCCATTGCAGGGCATTAACTTTATAAACCTGAGGGTAGCAGCAGGGAAGTCTGGTGTTAAATAAAGTCCAGGAGGAATAGTGTTAAAGAATTTTGATACAACCATGTAATGAACGAAATGAAGGTAAACATTGAAAAGACTGAGACGATCCTACTAATGGTATGATTGCTACTATGGTGCTATTGACTACTGGCTCATGCTCACTAAGTGTGTAACACAGCAAGCCCTTTCCTGAGCACTTGGTAAGTACTGACTTCATTTATTCCTTACACCAACACTGTGCAATATGTGCCATTATTATTCCCATTTTACAGATGAAGAAACTGAGGTTCAGGGAGGCAGCCAGTGAGTGATACAGTGAGGCTCTGAATCCTGGTAGATCTGTGGGTTAAATTGTTAAGTGAATAGAGCAAGTTGTAGGAAAGGACATATACTATAATCCTATTAAAAGACATCAATAACACACAAGCCCACAAACACACACACAACTCTGTGTGGGGTATGTGTAAAACATTTTAGAAGGTTAGAAGGATTAACATCAGTTGTGGGAACAGATGGGCTTGACGAAGTGGGTGAGAGTTTTCCTTTTTACTTTAAATACTTCCGTAAAGTTGAATGTGTTACAACGAGCATATGTTACTCTTAAAATTTGCCACCGAATTCCCAGAAATCCTCTGGAAATCCTCTGACCACTGTAAATGATCTCTATTAATAACGTCAACTGGCTCTCCCCTGGTGTCTGCTTATTGCATCTCTGGCCATCGGCTGGCTAGGCCAAGCACATCAAAACGCATTACTGTCTGTGTGCCGAGTAAAAATATCTAGTGGTACAGGTCTCAAAAGCCATGTGCAAAGTAAGAGAGATGTTAACATCTATGGTCAAAGGATGCCTCCAAATCTAGGGGCAAAGCTAAGGAGGTTGGCTTCTAAGACCAAGAGATCCACAGGGTACTTGTGGGATAGGCTCCCCAGGCGGTGGTCTCCCCAGAGAGCTCATTTTATAGGGAGCCTGGTGGGGGGGGGGGCTGCTTGATTTCTTGATGTCAGCTGTCACCCTGGAGCCCCCAGGAAGAGGACAACCTCTCAATTAATCTATGGAGGGAAATAAATCAGTAGACACCACTGCTGGAGCCTGTTAGGATATTGTGGGCCAGGAGTGCAGTTGTCATGACAACAATACGCTAAAAGAAGTCTCCAAATAAACTGTGAATTGGGGAAGAAGAGTTTCACATTTGTTTCAAACAGGAAGGAGAGGGAACCCTGATTCCAGGGGACTGGTCTTGATTCTGTGGGCAGAGAAGGTAGCTACTGAGCAGAGAAGGGAGCACTCCAGTTGCCATGGTGAATTAGGAATAGCTCTTAGAGAATCCTGGGCCTGGGGCTTGATTCCGTTCTCACAGGCAACTCTCTGCCAGCCTTCAGAAAGGGAGTGCCTGGGACAGGAAGATGTTCATAAATAAATAAAGGATCTTGAGTCAGGAATATTCTCCTTCGTAAGTTCATACAGAGAGTTCTGAATAACTAATCTCTTGTGCATTTAGTTGGTCTGAATCAATCCTCAAGGTTTGGCAATTGTGGGGAGATTAAAAAATTAGCAAGGAGGTTTATAACTCTGCAGAAAGAGTGAATTCTGGTGACCACCCCACCCCCATCTACTACAGTAAACCATAGGGATCTTGACTGAAATGGTAAGGGGCTTTATTCCTTCCTTTAAAAAAGTGTTTAGCCTTACAGTTTTCCTGTGAAATATAAATACATGGATGGTCACTGGGTAAAAATCTAGAAAAAAAAATTTAAATGTGAGAAAATAAAAATTTCTCATAGACCCCATTACCTAGAGAGAGCTTTCTTAAAATACTGATGCATCATTTGTTTGTGTTCATGTAAGTGTGTATAGACATTTATATTTAACAAAATCTGGGTCATCTGTATTGCTTTTTTTCTCTAAAAAAACATTTCCTTCCATAGTTTCAGTAACATGAATTTTTAATGGCTTCATAAACTGGCCACTGACACCATCATTTATTTAGTCCTCTCCTCTTGTGGGTTATTTTAAATTGTTTACAAATCTTCCCCGTTGCAGACAATTCCTACGCAGCCAGCCTTACACAGAACACGGTTGAGGTTACCTCTAGTTACTGCCTTAGGATAAAACCCTGGAAGGAGAACTGCTCCATCAAAGAGTATACATTGTGGAAAGGCGTTTGCCACATGGTGACACCCGTCTCAAGAGGCTGGGCCACTGCATGCCTGTCTGTGAGAGGCCTGTTCCTGACCCGACCCCATTCCCCGCTGTTCAGAGAAGCCATCCATCCACTGGGGAGATGAACAGAGGTCGTTCCCTGTGCTTTTCCATTGCCTTCCCCTGATTACTGGGAAGGCTGGACACTTTCTCAGATGTTTGTCAGCATTTATATTTTTTATGTTGTCAGTTTTCTTCCATGTGCTTTTAACGTTTGGTATGCTGTTATTTTTTTTCTCTGAAAAAGTATATTATAGACTATTTGCTGTAAATACCCCCAATTTGTGGCTTGGTGATATATGAGCATAAGTATATATGAGCATAAATATTTATGAGCATATACATATGTACATATGTTGTTTAACATAGTGGGGGAGGGGGTGCTCTCACTTTCTGCCATTCTTTTCTGAGTTAACAAGGGACTAGACAAAGCACCTGTGAAACCACATGGAAATACATTCCCGCATGGAGCACTCTGATTACATCTGGTGACCTTTGAAGGAGAATGACATCTCGATACTCCTCCTTTTTAAGAAAATATTTCTTATAGACTCCAGAGAGAAAGGGAGAGGGAGAGAGAGATAGAAACATCAATGAGGAGAGAGAGCTCCCTCCTGCATGCCCCCTACAGGGGACCAAAGCTGCAACCCAGGCACATGCCCTGATCGGGAATTGAACCGCCACTTCCTGGTTCATAGGACACTCAATCACAGAGTCAAGCTGGCAGGACTGATGTTCTTCTTAAAAAAATAATTCTTTGTGTTTTCAGAAGCCTTTTACTTATTTGTTCATCATAATGATCATGCAAGGCAGCTTAGCTAAGGAGACAAAACAGCTACTAGCCCATTTAATAGATGGGTAAACCAAGACTGAGATATTAAATGTCTAGCGTTAGGTTATGTGACAATGCAGGGGTGAAGGTCGTACCAGGACCCCTGTCTTTTGACCCTCTGCCAGGGTGTTCCTTTCAGGATAGCACCGGGCAATAAGTCAAGTCATTTCAATGTGCCCCAGAAACCAATGCAAGTGATGCAATCATGTTAAAACCTCCTGACTTTGAATATGTAGCAGAACTGCCTTGTCGCCGACCTAGATATGGGTGGGACAAAGGAGGTGTGTAGTTCTGAGGAGGCAAAACACAGAGTTTATTCTTGTATTATTACTTATTCATTATTGTATAATTTTCCATATGAACAACTATGAACCTCCTTTTGCCTCACCCTCTATTACATGAGCCCCCCCAAACCCCAGCCGGCTCAGAAGTTAATATTTAGTTAACTTTTCTTGGGCCTCAGGATGAGCAGAGTTTTGGATTCTTCCTTGAGGGCCGGTGGATTTGTAAAACTGGCATTTCCTCTCCTGCAGACTGTTTAGACTTTTGTTTATAAAATACTCAGTGTTTGACAAATTGCGATTTATATCGGTCCCCAGGAAATGGTGTTGGCCAGAGCAGGGCAGGAATCCAGTGCTCTGAGTGGAAACCCATGCCGCAGCCCGGGTGCGAGGGCCGGGATTCTTGCAGGATGACACCAGCTGAGGGGCAGGCACACGGCTATGTTGCCAGCCTGGGGGATTTCTCCCTAAAAGGAAATCGTTAGAGGATCTCCTCTGTTCAGCCCATGCACAGTGTCTGAACTTCCTGTGGGTGACTCAAAGGGCCTGCCCACGGATCGGTTAGTCACGTTTTCAGGAGGAGGTGGGTGGCATGCAGAGGGTCTGGCTCATCAGGGTGACACGGGGGCGGGCTGGCTCTGCAATTTGCCCCAAATGCTTGCAGTGCTTTTTGAGAGAAAAGAGACCCCAGGGTGTGAGTCTTCAGATATACACAGGACAGAGGACCCAGGAATGCAGGCCCAGGAGGGAGCAGCATCCTAAACCTTTGACAGTGAACTTTGGTGACCAAAACGCACCATCTTGGCTTGGCTCTCTATTGGGCCCTGTGTCTCTTCTTCCTGAATTCTGCCCTCCAGCACGTTTTCTTGTCTCTCTTTCTCCCCATTTTCCTTCTGTCTTGACCCCCTGCACAGTCTGTGAGTTCTCCGAAGTCAGGGGTTCCTGTCTTACTCGTCTCCACATTCAAAGCCACTGGTAGGACTGGTTTGTAAAAATCAGTTGCCGAATTCATGCCCATTCATCTTTGGTAACACCTGAGCATCTCAGAGGAAGCTGGTCTTTGATCCCCCGCCCCCCCATCTCTATCTCTCATCTTCTTCAGGGCTTGCCACCATTTTGAACTAGATGTGTATCATTTTCTAAGAAAAGTTTTACTTATATGGTTTTTTTTTATATCTGTGGGTGGGTTTAAAAATATACAAATGGCATCAAACTGTATGCGCTGTGGTGTAACAACTTGCTTTATTCACCCAGCCTTGTGCTTATGATCTAAGCACACGGATGCATCCAGACTGAATCTTCCTTTCCATGATTACATAATAAGCGCTCCGCATCTAGATGACGTCACCTCCTTTTGTTTAGTCAACCCTGGGCTGACTGACATTTAGGTTGCTTCTAGCTTTTTCTTTAATGAACAACGTGGGAGTAAACACCTGGTTCCTCCAAGCGTTTCTCTGGCAAAGATGTACAGACACGGGCTGCTGGCTCACAGGGTGTGCGGAGTTTTAATTCTGAGAGATAACATAGCAGAACTCTTGAAACCTATCAGGGCATCATGGATACTTGTCTGACTTCCTTCTCTCTGGGCAGCATAGAGGATACACGGGGTGGAAGGAAGAACTCAGGCTTGAGAGCCAGCAAATCCCACTCCAGACCTGCCCAACCACTAACAAGCTTTGTGGTTAGACAATCTCTTCCTCTCTCTGGGCCCCAGTTTCCCTGTAAAAGGAGGGGCTGGACCGAATGCTCTCCCTCTAAAGCTCGTTTTGGTGACGGATCGTACCTGAGGGGTCCCCAGCCGCTCTATCAGAGGGACCAGGTGAAGCGGGGCATACTTGGCTTCCAGGCGTTTCATCCGGACTTCCAGACGCTCCCCCTCTGTCAAAGGAGCAGTGGGCAGAGAGTAAGATTCAGGTCACATCAGGGGGCCTGGGGAAGGGACACTCTCGAGGATGTGGTGACCTATTTGTGTTCTAAAACTTGAATGGAGCCTGCAGGACTATTCTCCTTTTCAGTGCGTGTAATCAGGACTCACTATAAGGAAAAAGGTTCTGTTCTCTCTGTCCAACAATGGAATCAGCTACCTCGTGATATGATGACAGTTCCCCATCACTCGAAGGATTCAAACCCAGTCTGGACAGCAAGAGGCTAGAGATGTTCCAGAAGGACGAAGAAACAAGGCCTGGAGTACTATCCACGCCTACCATTCTGTGACTTTTTCATAGCTGCCCAAAGCTTTCACCTTCTCCCTTTCTGACTGCAGATCTGGTTTATTGGGACTAAGTAATCATGAAGTTCAAAATCAAGTTGGCTATTGAGTGGCTGTTAATGGTTTCTTACCTTTGATGTAGACTCTTGGCAAGATATTTTGGAAGGGCGCAGCATGGAGCAAATCACAGACTTCCTCCTGAGACTGCAAATAGAGATGGAGCGAAATTTTAAAAAAAAATCACTTTAAACCAGGAAGAATATTCTGTACTAAAAATTTGAGCACTGGAGTCAGCCAGACCTGAGTTCAAATTCTGCCACTTGACTTGCTAGCTGTGGGATATTAGTCTCTCTTAAACTATTTATCTGCAAAATGAAGATGTGAATAGTACCCATTTTAATGGGCTGCTGTCAGGATTAATTGAGAGAATGCATAACTTTATAGCAAAGTCCCTGGCACATAATGAGTGTGCAACACATTTTCATTATAATCTTATAAGGAGTTTGCTGAAGAATTCGAATGAGTAACAGTGGGATCAAACAGAGAGAATGGGCCCCAGACTGTGTTTGTCTCATTGGTTGTGAGGCCTGTGGGTTCCAAGTAGCTGTCTGGGCCAACCCTCCACCTCACTAATCAGGATGAAGCTGACTTCATAAGTTGGGAAGAGATTCTACTTTTGTATTTTCCGGGAGAGTGGGTGTAGAATCAGTATTACTTCTTTCCTAAGTGTTTGTTAGAATTCACAAGTGAAACCATTTGCATCTGAAGGTTTTTTTGCAGAAAGCTTTTATTTTTTTTAAAGTGTATTTTATTGTTTTTTTACAGAGAGGAAGGGAGAGGGATAGAGAGTTAGAAACGTCGGTGAGAGAGAAGCATCCATCAGCTACCTCCTGCACGCCCCCCACTGGGGTTGTGCCCATAACCAAGGTACATGCCCTTGACCAGATTCGAACCTGGAGCCTATGAGTCCACAGGCTGATGCTCTATCCAGTGAGCCAAATCAATTAGGGCTGCAGAAAGCTTTAAAAAAAACACACACGAGGTATAGCACTGCTGGTTGGCTCAGTGTTGAGCATTGACCTATGAACCAGGAGGTCATGGTTTGATTCCAGCTCAGGGCATATACCCTGGTTGTGGCCTCGATCTCCAGTAGAGGGTGTGCAGGCAGCAGCCAATCAATGATTCTCTTTCATCACTGATGTTTCTATCTCTCTCTCTCCCTCTTTCTCTGAAATAAATAAAAAAAATATTTTTTAAAAAACTAGGTATACAATTTCCTTAGTTATAGGACCATTAAGATTATCGATATTTTTGAGTGAGTGTGGGGGTTTGTGTGTCTCAAGGACTTGCTCCTTTTATCGAAGTTTAATTTGAGGACATAGAGTTGCTGTAGTAGACCTTTGATGTCTGTGAGGTCTATAGTAATCTCCCTGTTTCAATCCTGGTATTGGTAATTTGTGTCTTCTCTTTTTTCTCTTGGTCAATCTGGCTAGAGGTTTATCAATTTCATTGCTTTCCCCACCCCCAAATAACCAACTTTTAGTTTCATTCATATTTCTCTACAGTTTTTGCTTTCAATGTTACTGATTCCTGTTCTTGTCTTTATTATGTTTCTTCTGCTTGTTTTGGGTTTAATTTGCTTTTCTTTCTCTAATTCCTTATGATATAAGCCTAGATACTGATTTAATAACTTCTTTTTTTAAGATAACACTCAGGCTACTCTTCTATACCTCCAGGAATCATTAGCTCAGAACTTCTGGGGGCAGCACAATTCATTTTTTGAGCCTAGGACATAATAGTTTCTTAATTATTTATTAAGTGAATAAATATTTTCCCCTTATGTTTCTTAGATGAACATGTAAATGAGTATATTTATCTACATGACAATCCTCTAAATACAAGAATACTATTACATCCACTCAATTTACAAATATGTATTGAGCACTAGGCACTGTTCTAGGTTTTGCAGATATGATGTTGAACAAGTTAGACTAGATCTTTGCACTCACATGGCATTTACAGTCTAGTTCATAGAGACAGATAAACAAAGGTAAATAAATCAGGAAATTTCACATAGTGATAAGACACAATAGGGTAATAAGCTGGAGTGACTGCGGGAGGGACTACTTGAGAGAAGGTGGTTAGGTAAAAATCTTAAAAAATCTTTTTTAAGACACATTTAAATAAAGAATGGAATGAAGTGAGGGAGCAAGCTATGTAGGTATGAGGTAAGGGCATTCCATGCAAAGGGCCTGGGGCAGAAAGTCAACTGGAGTAAAGTGATGCAGGAATCATAGTCCAGTCTGAGGCCCTGATGGTAGGGAGGGACCAGTTCATGTGTGGCCTCATAGGCATGGTGTGAAGCCTGTATTTTACTTGAAGGGCAATGAGGAACTGCTGAAGTATCCAAGCAGATACACATAACCCCACTGCCCAGTTTTCTATCTTTCTTGTTTGCTTCCAAAATTTTAGTTGATCCTAGAAATGTCTTGTTACTAGAAAGTTGCCCATTGTATGAACTATCCACTTTCTATTTTGTTAATGTGGGTGAAATTGATCTTGGGAGACATTTAGGGAGATGGGAAAAAAGGCAATGTTGCTGACTTATCCATTTTACATGATGAGCTTCCACTTCAGATTTCTTGGGGGAGACAAGAGTGTTCCATTTACCCCTCTCCTCCCACCACCACGCTGAGTTTGCAAACTTTAGGACTCCAAAGGTTCCTGGGGAGGATGCTTCCTGCGGGCATGCCTCCTGTGTGTTCTCTACCTGGCAATGCCATTTGTTAATGAAGGTGAGGAAAGACACAAGGATGTGGTGTCCTAGAAAAGGTGGGGAAACATTTGCCGAGGAGCTCCCAGAGGAGGCATTAAGTGACCATTTGCATAGTGAGGTGGCTGCATACTCTGCAACACCTTCTTGGAAGATATTTGTTTGCTGAGGCCATAGCGATGATAAAAATGTCTAGGTCAGCTCTAGCTGGTTTGCCTCAGTGGATAGAGCGTCAGCCTGTGGACTGAAGGGTCCCAGGTTTGATTCCAGTCAGGGGCACATGCCCTGGTTATGGGCTCAATCTCCAGTGGGGCAGGAGGCAGCCAATCGATGATTCTCATCATTGATGTTTCTTTCTCTCTCTCTCCCTCTGAAATAAAAAATATATATCTAGTTCTGTGTGGAGTACATACAGGCCTGAGTCAGGGATCCAAATGAGCTTCCACTGTGGGTGCCAATGCTAACGGCTGACTTCCCTCTTATCCAATCTCAGTCTGAAAGGATCCACACTTGGCCTTCAACTCTGCCCAGGAACCCACCCAGCCACTGGCCTGTGAAGTCCACTGAGAGTATGTAGATCAGTATTACTGCTGCACTAGAGGTATAATGTAAATATATTATCGTTGTTATAAGAGAAAACAACAGAAATTATAAGTAGTATAATGAAATATGGAAAGGGAGAGTGAGGAGAGATGTAAATGAGCTAAAATCTCATCTTTCCAACTAGGGAGTCTGTAAATATTGTCTAAAGTGGCTAAGTAAGAAACAGGGGTCACCCTCATACTATTAGGCATTACAGAGATAACTAGAAGAACTTGAATCAGGAATGATGAAAACAGGTTGCCTGGAGAGTGGGATGCAGGTGGGCAGAGGTGCAGTTGAGCCAAGAAGGATGCTTTGCATCATGAGTTCATCCATATTTTTAAATTTGTTTTCAGGTGCAATTAAGAACAATAGAACAAAGTGAAGATGTTGGATTAAATGATGTCTCAGGGTCCTTCCCTAGAACAGGGTCTATAACATAATCACCTGATGTCCAGGGAATGAGAGGAAATGAGTATTTACTGAGCACCGTGTGCCAGGTGCTTTGTACCCACTGCCTGTCCTACACCCCAGAACATCCTGGGAGCAGCTCTTACACTCCTGTCCTATGGGCGAGGAATGGAGGCTCTCAGGAAGGTGAAGTTTCCAAACACAGTGATAAAGAAGCAGTGGGGTGGACACTGAGACCCAGGGCCTCTTCACTTCCACACCCACTGCTTTTCCACAGCCCATGCAGCCAAAGCCTTGGGACACTTGAAATACACCCCCCCCCCCCATATCATATACATACTAGGGGCCTGGTGCACAAAAATTTGTGCACTCGGGGGGGGGGAGGGGTCTCTCAGCCCGGCCTGTGCCCTCTCACAGTCTGGGACCCCTGGGGGATGTCCACCTGCTGGCGTGCCTGGCCAGCCTGGGTGGGGGGCTGATGGCTGTTTGCAGGCTGGCCAAGGCCCCCAGTGGAGACCCTCATCCTATGGGGGTGTGGCCAGCCTGGGTGAGGGGCTGAGGGCCATTTTCAGGCTTCCCACAGTCCCTTCAGGGTTCAGGTCCCTACTGGGGTGCCTGGCCAGCCTAGGTGAGGGGCTGAGGGCCGTTTTCAGGCTGCCCACAGCTCCCATTGACCCAACGTCCCAGCGAGGCTGGCTGGAATCAGGTTTCTGGGGTTTATTTATCTTCTATAATCAAAACATTGTTGCCTTGAGCAGAGGCCCAACGGCCTAGGCAGACAGTTTCAATTCCATCGCTGGTGCAACAGAGGCCTCCTGTTTGCTCTAGCTCCTTGGCTGCTGGCTGCCATCTTGGCTGGGTTATTTTGCATACAGCCACTCTGATTGGCTGGTGGGCATGGCTTATGTGTCTCAGAGTGATGGTTAATTTGCATATTACTCTTTTATTAGATTAGATGATGGAAAAAAATAAAATTATAAAAAACAGAAACAGGAGAAAATTACTTAAAATCTCACCACCTGAGAAACTTTTTAGCCTCACTCATATCTGATTAGGATTACATCCTTTGCTGCTTTATTTGCTGGGTTTCTGGTCATAGCTACTAACATTCTTTAAACTTAAACATACTGTAATATGTACATGCAGTTTGAAGAATGAAATGAATCTTGAACCATCTTCCAGAAAATAAGAAATAGGAAGTTAACAATACCTGTGTTCTCCATCACCCAAAGGTAGCCTCTATCCTGAAACTGTGTAAGTAGTTTCTTTACAGGCAGCAAATTTTAGAAGATGTGCTGGTGTGATTCCAAGGTAAGGTACAGGTTCACTCATGTGGTCAAATTTATACCCATAAATTTATACCTAAAAATTCCTCCCAAAACATTCTCC
The DNA here is from genome assembly GCA_004026665.1 of Murina feae. Lineage (NCBI taxonomy): Eukaryota > Metazoa > Chordata > Mammalia > Chiroptera > Vespertilionidae > Murina > Murina feae. The sequence continues at coordinate 24,464 of PVJC01000605.1, forward strand.
ACTCACTTTTACCCATTCCACAAAGACTTATTCAAATTTCACCTTCTGAGTCTTCCAAGCCCCTCCAGTTTACAGTTTTCTATTTAAAAACCGATCAGCCTGGCCAGTATGGCTCAGTGGTTGAGCGTCCACCTATGAACCAGGTCAGGGTTTGATTGAGATACTGTTCTTTAATTGGGAGGCACTGTGTATTTATCTATACTAATAATAGAGGAATATGCAAATTGTCTGTAACAACCGAACAGCAGGCTGTGTGGAGTGACCAGGCCGGCGGGGGTGGGGGGTGGGACACAGTTGGGGGCGATCAGGCCAGCAGGGCGGGTAGTTAGGGGTGATCAGGCAGTCAGGCAGGTGAGCAGTTAGGAGCCAGCGGTCCCAGATTGGAGATGGTGCAGGCTGAGCTGAGGGGACCCTTCTCCCTGCACAAATTTTGTGCACTAGGCCTCTAGTTAGGATGTAATTAAAGACAGTAGTGCTTCTTATAATGAAGAAATGGGTGACAGGGGGGAGCTGAGACCTCCCAAAACTGTCTGGCTTGATCTGTAAGTGGTCATGGGCCTACAGGGTAATCATCTTTCTTAAAACCAACCTTACCTTCTTCTCCAAGTTTGTGTTATGAAAAATGTTAAAGAAACAAAATACTTGAAAGAACAATGAACATCCTTATACCCTTGATGCAGCTTCACTGTGAACATTTTGCTACATCTGCTTTGACTACACGTTTTACTGAATCACTTGAACGTAAGTTAAAGCTACTGAATTACTCAGTGTTAAATACTTCAGCACACAACTCCTAAAAACAAGGACATCCTCAGTACTATGATCACAGGCTAAAAGAAATTCTTAGCCCTGGCCAGGTATCTCAGTTGGTTAAAGCATCATCTGATACACCAAGGCTGCCCATTTGATCCCTGTCCAAGGTACATACAAGAAGCAACCAATGAATGCATAAGCATGTGGAACAACACACCAATGTCCCCCCCCACCCTCTCAAAATTAGTCAATAAATAAAATAAAAATTCTTAATATCATATAATATACGGTCAAGCCCTGACTGGTTTGGCTCAGTGGATAGAGCATTGGCCTGCGGACTCAAGGGTCCCAGGTTTGATTCTGATCAGGGGCATGTACTTTGGTTGCGGGCACATCCCCAGTGGGGAGTGTGCAGGAGGCAGCTGATCAAGGTTTCTCTCATTGATGTTTCTAACTGTCTATCTCTCTCCCTTTCTCTCTATAAAAAAAAAAAAAAAATCAATAAAATATATTTAAAATATATATATACCGTCAATAGCAAAATTTGCTCAGTTCTTAAAACATTTCTTTTATGGTTTTCTTTTTTAATTGGGATCCAACCACGATGAGTTTTCTGAAGTTTCTGCACCTACCAAGTGCCACAATGATGCTTATTATTCCTATTGCTTAGGACAACCACTAATATATTACGTTACGAGAGAGGTAATCATTAGACGATTAATAAGGATCAAGTTCAAATGTAAAATTGCTCTTTGCCAACAGTGCAAGTCAAAGCCAAAAGGTTTTTGGTCAGAATGCAACAATATTTTATTGGTAAGGAACCCACATCAAAATTCTTCAAGGGATGAGTGTTTTATTTTGGCACGGTTTTCAGCCTTAAAAATGTCCTTTTCTGTTTCACTTAATTTAAAACTGATAGACCATCAAATACCACAGAAACCTCATGTTCCCAATGTAGTCCATGAGGTTAATAGGGGACTGCTTTCCCTTGTCTAAAGGATACTATGAAAATTCAAAACGCATTATTTTAAAAAACAGGGTCGCTGTGATCCCAGGCATGTCTCTCGCTTGAGGCTCTGTCTCTGGGTGTAAAACACTGTAGCATTTTAGCGGATTTCCTAAAGGTAGTCATCAGAACAATCTCGGAACAATATTTTCTTAAATAACAGTTTGCCCTGAGTTTCGAGGCCACAAAAAGACACATAACACTAACACGAATGTCGTATGTTTTTATCTTTGTCAAGTGAGTGAGGAGAAATGAGCTGGCAAACTGGAGGCCGAGCCCCCACAGGAATCCCCTGCAGTTTTCTACCCCAGAAAGGCAGGAAGGGGTTGGGGCCTGACCAGAGAGCCCAGCGGTCTGGTCTAAACATTCCCTTATATGGATGCACATAGATGGTCAGTGTCTGTGCTTCCCGCATACAGGGCCCGTGGAGCAGGCAAGAAATTAAGCTTCCCACATCCCCACAACCCTCCTTGGTACAGAATGTACCAGCTGAAGCTTCCGGCCCCTCATCTGGGGCTGCAGGTACAGGGGGAAGCTGAGGTGCGGTCCACGTGCTCCTGTTCCGTGGGCCCCTCCCTCCCAGGAGCCAGCTCTCTGTAGCCCTGGCTGAATAAATCAGTAATTTAATCTGATCTGATTCTGTGTGTGGTCTTCCCCACCAATCCGAGCCTCACTTGCATTAATGCTCCATACTGTGATGTCTCACCTCCACCCCTTCCCCCACCCCCCGAACTGTCAAGAGGGAAAGCATTATTATTCTGGGTCAGACTCATGTGTGGTCAACTGGGAAAGCTCTACAACCAAGAAACTGGCCTGGAAAGTAACTCTCTCCCCGTTGCACCCCTCTCCCCGCCGCCAACAATTCATGTCCATGTCTACCAAGGTGGGTATTTCCCAAAGGGTACGAATTGGGGGTACAGGGAAAGGGCATTTCCTAACAGTGAGTCACACAGTGAAGAGACTACTGCCTTTCCAGTTTCCTATCCATCGTTCTGACAACTTTAATAAGAAAGTCTCCTTTTGCAGTCTTTCCTAAGAGCAACCCTATTTCCTCTTGAACATGTGCAAAGCTCTGTATTTAACACAGAGGGAGCAGGCCTCTGGTGCAGAGGCCTGGGCAGGCAGCAGCTAGAATGACACAGCCTTGCCTTACTTATTCTGATTGGATTTATTATTCTGGTTGCTTTCTAAGGGTGATAAGAGATGATGAGTTTTTAATGGAGGTGATATAAAGTGTTCTTTAAAAATAAGCTGGCCCTAACCGGTTTGACTCAGTGGATAGAGCATCGGCCTGTGGACTGAAGGGTCCCAGGTTCAATTCTGGTCAAGGGCATGTACCTTGGTTGCGGGCACATCTCCAATGGGGGATGTGCAGGAGGCAGCTTATCGATGTTTCTAACTCTCTATCCTCCTCCCTTCCTATCTGTAAAAAATCAATAAAATATATTAAAAAATAAGCTGAAGTTACGAAGTAAGCGAACTGAAATAAAACTATCATGGAAGGAAAGGACCTGTGGTCTGCAGGTACAGCAAGACCTGGGACAAGCCCACAGCAATGAGTGAGCTCTGGAAACAGCAGTTCAAGGAGACACCCTCTGGGTCAGGGACTCTCCATCCGCGCTGCACGTCTCCGCTGGGTGAAGATCACTTTTATGACCACACAAAGTAAAGACATACACACGAGGGAAATTTATATGCTGAGACATGAGCGCGTCTGGAAGGCGTCCTCCGGAATGTGAGCGATGGCTCTGGCAGCGTGATAACATGGCTTTTGTGTTCTTCTTTCTGCTCCTCTGCGTGTTCTAGCAGTGAATTTATTTCAGTTATGCAACAAGGCAAACCAAATTAAAGGGACTATAAAGTGGGAGCAGAAGATAAAGGAACCAGATGTGAAGCTGGAATTAAAACAAAAATAAAGTAAAACCCCAAACCCGCACAGCAGTCTGCACAGCGCGGCGGATCGCCTCTCTGTCCCTGAGTGCCAGCCGGAAGGCTCCTGGTTCTCACCCGATTCCCGCTCTGGCTAAACCCCTGGGAAGGGCGTCTCCCTCTCAGGGCCTCAGTTTCCATTCTGTGAAATGGGGGATTGCACTGGATTGGTGGTTCTCAACAGGGGGAGATTTTGTCCTCCAAAGGAGTATCAGGCAGTGCCTGGAAACCTTTTCAGTGTCATAATGGGGAGGGTGCTACCGCCACCTACTGGGTAGACCCCAGAGATGCTGCCAAGATCCAACAGCTCACAGGACAAGCCCTACCTACAACAACGGATTAGCTGCCAAAAATGTCAGCGGTGCTGAGGCTGAGACATCTACTCTGGATGGTCTTGATGGTTCCCCCAGATCTGACCTACATTCGATTCTGTGAGTTTGGGCCCAGCGTCTCCTCACCTCCTGTAAGAGAAGTCATGGCTGACCAGACTGTGGCTGTGGCCCACTCAACTATGAGGGGGAGAGAAGACATAAACAACAGCGTCAAAGGCAGGAAACAGTCTCAAGTCCTGGACAGGAGGCCCGGCAGTAAAAGGCAGATGTGGACTGAGGCCTCCCTTCCTCAGGTGAATGAACAGGGCCCCCTCCTGGTGTGTATCGGCATAACAAGCAATGGGCTGATGGGCAGAAAACCATACATTTGATTAAAAACATGGTGACGGTGGGATATTTCCCTAATGATCACCTTATGACTTCTCAGGGGTAAAAGAGGAAATACTAGTCAATCATAGCAGAATTTCCTTGAAAAACATAACAGACTTATAAACAGTTAAGAAATTCTGACTCGTTTTGGATTAGACTCAAATACTGAAGAGGCTGCCACAACCAGACCCTTTGTGGATGCTTGATAAAGGACAGGTGCAGCACGACTATGCAGAGGGGGGAGGAGAGGTCTTTTCAATCAGTGGTGTTGGGCCAACTTGGCAAGAAATGAGATTGGATTCCTACCTCCCAGGAAACACAAGCATCCACTCCAGATTCACAACACACTTAAAGGCCTGTTACGCCTTAAAAGGCCAAACTCTAAAACTTTTAGACGATAGCTTAACTTCATGACTTTACAGTAAGGAAGACTTTTTAAATAAGTCAAAGAGCACCATCCATACAGGAAAAATAAAATAAAATAAAATAAAGTACAGCAAACCTTAGGAACTTCTGTTCATCAAAAGACAAGTTTCAGGAATATATTTGCAATACATATACCCACAATATATAAATAATAGCCATAAATCAATAAGAAAAAGGTAACTCAATAAGAAATAGGTGAAAACGTTGAACAGCATTTCACAAAGAGGCTGTCCAAATGGCAATACCATATGGAAAGAGACTCAGCCTCATTGGTCAACAGGGAAATAAAAACCATAATGAGATATCACGACACATCTGCCAGAATGCCTACGATTGTTAAAAAGAGACAAATACAGTGTTCAAGAGGATGCAAAGAATTAAAATTCCTATATCTTGCTGAATGGGAAAGTAAATGGGTACAACCATTTTGTAAAACTGCTTGGCAGTCTCTCCTGAAGCTCAACATGTGTCTACATATTGACTCAGCCATTGTACTGCCATGCATTTACTCATACAGGTGAGAGAGTATTTTCATAAAAAAAATGTACAAGGATATTCATGACAGCTCCTTTCATAACAGTATCAAACTGTAAATCATTCAAATTCCATCCAAAGTAAAATAGACAATTCAACTAATCTATGCAGTGAGAATACCGCATATTCTGTATATTACTGGAAGAACAGTGGACCTTAATTAAAAGCACCAAGAAAACAAACACTCCACTCCATAGGTGTATGGGGTTCTATACTCATACTGCACCCTGAATAGAAAGAAAATTTACAAGCACCTACGTTAAAGAAGAAAAGACACCTTTGTCTAAGTAATCACTTTTCAAATGATATTCTCTGTACCTAAAAAGTAATGAGGTACTAAAAACCTATTAAAAACAAAAAGGCAAGCCACAGCATGAGAGAAGGTGCTTGCAGAATATACATGGAGCCCACACCAGAAAAAAGCGCAAGTCTGTTAGAAAAAGATGACACCAAAGAAAAATGGGCAAGCCTTCTCACTTTGTACTTTCAATATCTTTCCAGGTTTTCTAAACTATTATATACACTTCTACCTTTTTATACCTACTTTCGGTTCAATAATACTACACGAATATACTTTCTGTGTAAAATATCAGACACTCCAGATAAAAGTAAAGTCCCTATTGATCTTTAATCCTGGTTCCCTCCAATACATAGAGAAAATGACTAAACTATTATGCTTTCTTTTTTCCTAGTTTTTTTTTAATGCAGTATTCTTTTGTGGATTTTAATGTTTTATTTATTTTACATGTATGGCATCATACTGATACGTGTCTTGTCCTGGGATTCGCTTTTTCCCCACTCAATATTATGACTTTTACCATGTCTTCTGCTGGTATACACAAAGTTACTGTAGTAATTACCTTATTCTTTTTTTAAAAAGTATTTTTTAAATTGATTTCAGAGAGGTAGGGAAAGGGAGGGAGAAACATCAAGGATGAGAATCATTGATTGGCTGCCTCCTGCACACCCCACAATAGGGACTGAGCCTGCAACCTGGCCATGTGCCCTGACTGGGAATCAAACCATGACTTCCTGGTTCATAGGTCGATGCCCAACCACTAAGCCAATCAGCCGAGCTAGTACCTCATTCTTTTTTATGACTTCAGAGTCCTCCATAAAAGGATGCTCCACAGTTTACACAGCCCTGCCCCATGGATGGCCATTGAGTCACACTCCTTCCTCCTTGCCACCCCCCCTTATTTTTGCTTCTAGTCCCCCTCTTTAATGAGAACAATTGATATGTTATTTAAATATGTAATTCCAGCTTCATAAAGTAAAAAACTCCAGAAAGCTCACGCCTCATTCTAACCTCAGAAAGTGTTATGGCTTTGGGGATTTCCCCAGTTGTCTATGTAGAAAGCGGAGTGCACAGCTTTGGGGAGCCCTGATCTTCGCTATGTGCCTGCCCCCATACCCCAGGACTGGGAATGGTACTAAAAACCTATGACTTTATTTTTCTACCTTGGCTGCTGATGTGCTGTGTGACCTTAGGCGAGTGGCCCCCCTCTCTGGTTCCTCACTTCCCCACTTATAAATGGGGTGGGGGTCGGGACTGGAACATATACTCTGTTGGGGTCTCTCTCAGTTCTGGAGAGTGTCCTGCTGTCCTCAGTGATACATGCAAGTGATCACCAAGGCAGGGATGCCTGAGAAAAAATTTCCTTTTTCTTGTAGCCCCGTGCATAATCTGCCTCTCCAGATCTGTCAGGAGAAGTGTAATTGATGCTCAGTAGGTGTGCGCAGGAGACACCCGGGACCTGAGGCTTCAGGGACCCCCTCCCTCCTCTCCCCGCAGTGGCCCTGCAGCATCTCACCTTTGGGAGGCCTTGAGCAGAGCAGCGCTTCCTACTTATCTCATCCCCAGGACTGCTGAAGGCTAAGTTGCCATGGCAACTCAGGCCCACTGAACCATGTTATAAACCTGTTTCTATAAAGAGGAACACTTAGCTGTCTGGAGAGTCCTTCTGAAGGGGAGCAGAGAGGCAATTACTCATGGAGGAAAAGCAAACCTGCATATTTCAGACCTTCCATGTCCCTCCTGTGGAGATGGGACTCTGAGGCGAGGACTGGGCCGGCTTACAGACAACCGGAAGCAAGAATCTTCCTGGGCTCTTCTTCTGAGCTCTTGCTCTCATGGCCTCCTTTACATCTCTCTCTACTTTTGTTCCCCTCCTTTCTAATTCCTTCCTTTTCCCTCCCTTCTCCCTGGGCCTGCCTGCAAGGTGACCTCTAAGATGGACAACTGCAAAAGCCTCGTCCTGGACTCACCTTCCAGCCAGTCCTTCTCCGAATGGCCAAAGGGGCCTTTAAAGAAAGTCCATCAGTCCCGTTCACTCTCCATCTCACAAGGGGCTGGCCAGGGACTGCGGCCGCCTGCTTCTCCCCCTCAGCCCCAACCTTGTCCCCTTCCCCTCCGCGTCCAGTTCACTATGGGCTGCTTTTCTTAAAGACATTCAAGCCGCATCCTCTCCCGACACCCATCACTCTGTGTGTGTGTGAGTTCCCTGTTGAGTGCTTCCCAGCACCATCTGCATTCAAAACCTCTGCTTATTTACTTCTTCTACCGCCTCCCTCTCCGGAGTAAAAATAGTAACAATCTGTCTCCCTTGCCTCTGGCCATGTCGCTCCCACCCAGACCCGCACCTGGCCAGGCGCAGGCTATCAACACCCTCACTCACTCGCGCAACACCACAGGGGGCTCTCGGTTCTATGTCCCCATTAAACCCTGCACTCGTCCCTCATGGCACTGACGGTGACTGTGACCACATCACTTCTGGTGAATACTGCTCAGTATGGTCTCCTCGTGACTGTCCAGAATACGAGACAGGGACTGGCTACTGCTATGTCCAGGAGGACATCGCCGGTCCTATGGTAGCCAGTGAGTCATTTGTTTAATGAGTGACACGGTCAGGTCGCTAGTGAAGGTGGGCGGGCTGGGACCCGGGTGGGGTGGGACCCATGTTCCTCCCTAGCACTCAGATGGGTGAGCTGTCTGACACAGAAAGGAGGGGTGCAGGACCCACTGGCAGAGCGTGGATCTCGCTGCAGGCCCTGGTCAGGTGCAGTGGGGCCTCAGGAGTCTGACGGAGGGGGGGCGAGTGGGTTCCTCCCAGTCTGGGATGCTCCCTTCTGGGCTCAGGACTCACCAGAGCTTGCTCTATAAGCAGGCAGAACAGGATGGCGTTGCCCACTTCCCTCAGGCTCTGGAACACGTCTGTTTTGAGCTCTGCGTACTCAATGATGTCCTTCAGCTGGTGGTGGAAGAACTCCAGGATCCCTGGGGGGACAGGGGGGCCATCAGTGGGGAACTGACACAGCTCAGCTGGGTTCATGGGACCTGTCAACTGAGCAGCAGCCCCAGACCTGACTCAGGGACAGCCAAAAGCCAAACCTGCGGACTCTGGGTAAGGCTTTCTTCAGGCTCAGAACTAGAGAAAGATCAGGAGGCAGGCTCCAATCTTTTATGGAACAAAACAAAACACACACACACATACACAGTGAGCAGCCCTGGGTCTTTCCTAGTCCCTCCAAAAACTTACCTGAGTTCTCAATAATGACAGGCATTAACATTTATTTAGCAGTGTTAGATACTGTGCTAAGGACTTTATCTGCAATCCCTCATTTGATACTCATAACAACACTACGAATCAGGCAGTACTATTCTCATTTTCAGATGAGGCTCGGAGAGGGTAAGTGGCATGCCCAGAGTCACACAGCTTAGTACATGGGGCAGCTGAGACTGAACACCAGAGTTTTTGGCCCCAGCCCTTTCCTGTTCTAAAACACACTGACCCAGCAGACCATCTTTCTGGATGCCCCAAGCCCCCAATTCAGTCTCTACTCCACTGACTCTGATGGAAGGGAAGAATCACTTATCTGCCCAGATGTCAAATGGCAAAAACTCCTGTTTGCGGACTCACTTTAGAAATGCCACCTGGGGCCGACGGAGGATGGAATCCTCGAGATGCTAAGCTAATGAAGGCCTTTGCGAGTAAACCTTGCCCTCCTGTTTGCATCCTCGTACAGCTTCCCAGCAGGCCTGTGAGGCAGGCCCAGCTGCCATCATTTGCCTTCACAGAGGGAAGAATACTACCCTCAGGGATAAAAAATGGTTGGAGGCTAGCTTCTAGCTAGTGGCAGAGGGAGGATGCAAACCCAGAGCTCTGCCAGTGTGTGCACATTTTAGAGAAGCAGACTCTCCAAGGCAGGTGGCTGGAGTCCCTTTTTGTGTTATTTTCCTCTCATCACCCCTGCCCCAGTTCCCCATCACCCACCTGGGGAGCCATACTCGTGCCGGGGCAGGCGGCATATCTTGGGCATCACTTCGATCAGTGTTTTCACGTACTGGAGAATGGTCCCCTGGAGCTGAGAAAACAAGAGTACAAAATAAAATAACCCACCGTTGCTGCTCAGGTGCATCTCTAGGCTGAACCCTGGGTGTACAGGGGTTCTGCTGAAACCTGTGGGTAAGTACGATGCTGAATGTGTCCCTAAATTTAAGTGTTGAAACCCTAATTTCCCAATGTGATGGTATTTGGAGATGAGGCCTTCCAGAGGTAATTAATAATGAGGGTGGGGCCCTCACAATGGGATTAGTGCCCTGATAAGAAGAGATAGGAGAGAGATGATGTCTCTGTGTCATGTGAGGACGCAGCCAGAAGGCAGAGAACTAGGAGAAAGGCTCTCACCAGAACCTCACCATGCTTACCCTGATCTTGAACCTCCAGTCTCCAGAACTGTGAGAAATAAGCATGCTGTTTAAGCCACCCAGTCTGTGGTATGTTTGTTACAGCAGCCCGGGCTGACTGAGACAATAAGGCTCTGTTCCCTGATAGGACAGGGCAGGTTCTCCCATAACGATGGGCAGCAGCCCCGGGGCCCTTTCTAAGGGAAAATGGGTCTTTCTAAGACAGAAGAGGGAGCTTTCTCATTAGAAACTGACCAAGGGGTTATAGACTTTAAGTAGGACAGTTTCTAGGCATGCTGTCCTTCCTGGGGTAGGGGGCTTACATGGGACCCAGACTAACAGCTGAAATGAAATGGGGCCAGGAAGCTGTGGAGACTGGACAGTTCTTCAAGCAGGGAAAACCCATAGCACATTTATCCCTCGTGCTCAAGGCAGACTTCTTTAATCAATTCACATTTTCTGGATTGAGTGTCATAGTTCATAATCCATGTCTCCATGCAGCTACTACCAGAGAACTGGAGTTGGCCAGTGAATTTTGCTTGCCATGCCTGACATGGTTATACATTACTTTTTTATTTCTCTTCCATCAGTTCAAATTTTTGGGAAAATCTTGTTTCACCCTTGCTTTAACAGTGTTGCGGGGAATTAAATGAAGGTTCAGATGACCATACATGGGCAGAGAAAGAATGGTGATAAAGGCCAGTGCAGTATTGGTAGGAGAATTTAGCACAGAATCCCAAGGGGAAGAAGAACAGTGACTGATTAGAGGTGTCTGCCAGGGGCATGGGAAGCGAAAATGGTAGCATCCGTGCCATAGGCATACCATGCGGAAATTAGACAATATGGCACAGGAGGGGGCTATGAGCAATCATTACTAGACCCTGAAGGTCAACGTCAGGAGTGCTGAGTCCAGTCATCAAGCACAGGGAGTACGCTCAGGGTCAGATGATGAGAGGCATAGGCACAAGTCAGAAGGATCACAGAAATGTAACAGAACAACAGGTAAGAGGAACCAAGGGATAAGGGGAAAGGTCTCTCTACCTACAGACACAGCTGAAGTGTCTTGATTTCAGATCCAGGTAAAGAGTGACAGCAGATCTTGTTCCTATTAACCCCGCGGGGGCATATCCCAGGCTTCATGTGGCCCGTCCTTACCAAGCTCTTGACGATCTTCAGCAGCTCCTCCATGACCACGGCGATGCCCTGGTAGCCCAGGAGTCTGCAGATGGTCTTGAAGTGAGGGGGCCCCACGAAGTTCCTGTAGGAGCTGTAGATGTGGCTGTAGGCGATGTTGAGAGGCTGGAAAAGAGAGGATGTGCAAGATAAGTGGCTGAGCATGGAATGGACGCCGGTCTGCATCCTATCCAGGTGGAGATGTATCGCTGACAGAAAGGATGGAACCTGATGTCACCCGGTGCTCTCACTGGGCGCCCCAGGGAATATATTTGCAAGATGCTGGCCATGGAGAGAGGTGCGGTCAGTGGAGCAAAGGCCACTAGATGGAGCAGGGGTTCCCCAGGGTAAGAGAAGAAAACTTCCAGGCGAGTATCTTTTTTACAAAGACTCCTGCTCCCCCAACTGTCCACACACACACACACACACACACACACACACACACACCAGGAGTTTTACAAACCAAGCTATGGGGCGGGGGTAAAAATGACAACTTTCTTTTTCTAGAGACATTTTTGGTACTAGAAGCTGGCTGGAAGAACACAACAGCAGGCTCACACTGGCTTCTTTCTTCTACTTTAGTTTTCTTCATCTATGACAGGGCGGGGTCTTGGAAAGGAACAGGCCTGGGTGTCAGGAGACCTCTGTTGAGTGCTTGGGAAAATCAGTTTCCTCATCTATGAAATGAGGGGCTGGACCAAACCAGGGCTTTCCTAACTTTCCGGGTAGCTGTCCAAAGGAGAGATGCCATAGGAACTAACATGCAAAAGCAGAGCTGCTCTGTTTGGGTATTGGTGGGGGCCTTAGGGCCCCGGCCACTGACTGGCCACCTCCATATCCTCAGAACCCCACAACACCTTTGGTGAGTAGGGGCATCTCTTTAAGATCTCTGTCTGAGAATATATGACCAAAATATAGGTCCCTCAATTGCTCTCCTGTGGTTCCCAGAGTTGTCACTGACTTTGTTTTGAAATGCTGCCACTTACAGAGCACCTCATTCAGGCTCCGTGAAGCCTTCCATGTACTTTCTCATTTAACCCACTCAACAAACATAAGGATATGGCCAATCCTTTGTCCCATTTCACAGGAGGGAACTGAGGCTCAGGGTGGTAAGTAGGTTGCCCAAGGTCACACAGTTCACAGGTAACTGAACCCTGATCTGCACCCAGGTAGGTCAGATTCCAAAGCCCACGTTCTTAATCTCTACTTACAATGGCAGACTTTGGAACTGAATCCTATTATAAGCCATAACCATTTTTTTAGATAAGGCTTCGCTCCAAAGCTTTGTTCTGAGTGTAGCTTTTCCTGCCTGGAATTATAAAAATCTTGAACACAAACCATGCATATACGAGACCACACCTGACAGTCTACTAGCTGAAATTCTCTAGTGGTTGGCTCATGAGAAGTCCTACATGAATGAACCAGGAACTGCAATGATGCGTTTGGAGGACTGCAAGGGTCTCGACTCCCTCCGGAGCCATGGTGGGAAGATTTAATTATGTTCAGTCTAGGTTTTGGGTTAAGCATGTTTTAGTGTAGATGAATTCTTCTAAACTTTACAAACTACGCATCATGATCACAGTGCCCTCTACTATCAAAGATGCATGAACACAACTGGGAAACCCACTGGCAGCGAGGATTCGTGAGGAAGCAGAACACCCACGCATCCAGCAGGTTGAATGACAGCTCGTTTGGGAAGCTAATGCCTACCTGTGGGAGGCTCAGAGAGTGACAAAGAGCAGTTTCGCACTCCATTCGGATGTGCTGTCACAGTAAACTCTGCCCGAACCTGGCGGGTGGATAGTTTGTCTGTGGTTCCTAAGGATGTCTAAGTGTTACGGGGCAGGAATGGTTTATGCAGGGAGGGAACTCTAACTGACTTCAAGTGTGATGTTCACTAAAGTCGATGCTCAACAAATCCTGGAAGTATATGAATTGTTGAGTTTGATTTAGCCAATCATGGGGGCCATTTACTGTGTGAGTAAAAAAGGCCACCCAGTCTAACAGAGCTAGGTGCAGGGTAGGGCTGAGTGATGCACTAGAGCACAAAATGGTAGGCAGGGCTCTCTCCCTCGGTGAGAGCATCCCAGTTCTGGCTCTGTCCTCAGAGCCTCAATCTGTATTCTCCTGCTTCCATGGCTAGGGATGAAGAGTATATGGCAAACACCAAACCAACCATGGCTTATCTCTGGTAGGGGAAGAAGACTGACTAGAAAGGGACATGAGAGAACTTTCTAAGCAGTGGAAATGCCCTACATGTTGCTTTGGTTGTTGACTACACAAAATGTATATACATTTGTCAAAACTCATGAAACTACATGTACCCTTATGATTGTGCATTTATGGACAAGTGGTTGTTCATAACTAACCCAACTTCTTATACTGAAATCCTAACCCCTATGTGTGGGACTTTTGGGAGGTCATTAAGTCATGAGGGTGGAGCCTTCATGAATGGGATTAGTGCCATTGTAAGAAGAGACTCCAGAGCTTCCCCCATCCCCCAAGATGTGGGATACAATGAGAACAAGGACATCTATAGCGGGCTTTCACCAGACACCAGAGTCACTGACACCTTGATCTTGGACTTCCCAGCCTTGAGGTAATAAAGAAATTTTAAGCCATCCAGTTGATGGTAATCTTGTTATAGCAGCCGGAACTAAATGCATTTTACTATAAATGATTATGTGTCCATATAAAAGTAAATTTAAAAATGCACTGGGCTACATCGTAGCCTAATTTACTTCCAAACATTTATTTTCAAAGATTAAAAAACAACAACCTTAATTTAATTTCCTCCAGAAGAGGGCTGCAGCTCGAGCCTGCATAGGCACGAGGGAATAGTGACCTGGCTCTGTTCATAGCCCCAAGGGGCACTTGACAGGGTGCATGGGCTGCCATAACTCCCTTCCATTATCCTCTCCCCTCCCCTCCAAACACACACAAACCATGGACTCTGAGCCTTGCCTCTGAACCCAGTAAAGCTCTGAGCACTTTTCCTTCATCCCCTTTCAAAACCTATATAATAAAAGGGTAATGTGCAAATTGACTTAGCAGTGGAACGATGGATCGCTATGACGTGCACTGACCACCAAGGGGCAGACGCTCAATGCAGGAGCTGCCCCCTGGTGGTCAGTGCACTCCACAGGGGGAGCACTGCTCAGCCAAAAGCCTGCTCATGACTGGTGAGCACAGCTGTGGTGGCGGGAGCCTCTCCTGCCTCTGCAGCAGTTGGACCCCCCCCCCCCCCCGAGGGCTCCCAGACTGTGAGAGGGCACTGGCCGAGCTGAGGGACCCCCCCTCTCCTTGCACCCCAACCTCGTGCATGAATTTCGTGCACCGGGCCTTTAGTATCCTATAAAAGGCATTTCTGAACAGCAGGGTGATTTCCAATGGCTATCCTTGGAGGAGAAAAACAAAGCAATCAGCTGTTTTATTTATTCTGTCTGATTCTATGACTTCTTTTTTTGCTTTGTCTGAGTCTATAGTTATAAACGGGCATGGGCACACCTGAGTTCAAATCCCAGGTCCATATATTTATGAGCTAGATGATCTTGAGCAAATTACTTGACCTCCCTTAGCTTTGGTTTTCCCTAAGTAAAGATAATGCCATTTCCAACAGGGCTATTGGGAGGTTTAAATGAGATAACAGACAGAAAACACTGAGCCCGGTGCCTGACACTCAGCAAGCACCCATTGCAATAGCAGCCATTCCTAATGCTTGTTTGATGATTTGGTAAGTAAACCAGGGAAATACAGCCTCCCGGTCAAAACCCCACCCCCAGCAGTCATGATGCTCTGAATGTAAAGAGGGGGGTGCATACATGGGGTACAAGTCTACACAATGCAATGGATGTTCCACAGAGGACACAGCTGGGAACCAGCTGCTGAAATGCACCCCGAAATGCAGATTTTGCTTAATATTTTTACGATGTTATAAAAGTGAGAGCTGTTCAACAACAGACCGCGCTGGGTAGGAGCTCTCACTGCTGCGCTTGGGTGGAGGCTGAGTAACATGGCTCAGCGTTGCTGGAAGGGAACCTGCCTGGGATTGAGCACCGGAAGGGATTAATGCTCCCTTCAGAGGTGCAAGCTCCAGCAAGGTCTTCCTGGATGCTCATCCTCCTTGACAGCCTTCTTCTTCTTCTTTTTTTTTTTTTTTTAAAATATTTTATTGACTTTTTACAGCGAGGAAGGGAGAGGGATAGAGACTTAGAAACATTGATCAGCTGCCTCCTGCACACCTTCTACTGGGGATGTGCCCACAACCAAGGCACATGCCCTTGACCGGAATCGAACCTGGGACCTTTCAATCTGCAGGCCGACGCTCTATCCACTGAGCCAAACTGGTCAGGGCTTGACAGCCTTCTTAATCTCGCCCAAGGAGCTTCTAGTACCAAGTCTTCCTTAGCACTTGCTGGCAAGCACACACACAAAATATATATAGGGTTCAACAGCCCTCCCCATTTTTAGACAGAAGAGAGGAAAATTCTGGAATTGTTTTACCACACACAAGGGTTCTAAAAAACCCCCTTTATAGGTCTGCTCAAGGCACACAGGCAGCCTCTTGTTGACGTTCTTACATCAGTCTTGGATTCTGGTCTAGTCCCAAAGTTGAAGCTTCAGCTGATGACTCAGGCTCAGGAAGGACCAGCATGAATTGAGCAGAATTCAAATCCTTCTAAGTGAACAAGCACCCCTCACCCCCAAAATACACCACACCCATGCAAGAAGCAGCACACACACATGCCAAAAAGTACATGCACACACACCCCCGGAGGGCACCCATCTGACCTGCTGGCTCAGTAGGAGGCTGGGGCCTACTGAGAAAATGTGGGAATATGGGAGCCTGGGCATTTTCTGAGGTTGGCAAAGAAAAGCAGGAATGCAACACGACTTGAGACATTGAAACTGCTCCAGATCTCTTATACCGGACCAGTCCTGCTAACTGACTCAGGTCACAACCCAAGGGAGAGCCCACCTTAGAAATGAATTACGATTAGGATGGCTCACTTTCAATATCAAGCTAAACAAGCTTGCACCACCCACACCGCACAAAATAATTTCACAAGATCTTAAGAGATAAATTATCCTGAGTCAGGAGCAGAGCCATCTTATTTATGTGTGACACAGAGGTGCATTGTTTTAAAAAGGTAAAACAGTATTTTAAGGAGAGCAAAAAAAAATAGGATGAGTTCGACCTGGCAGATCCTGGCACTATATTACCTGTAAGCGGACCTTTTAAAAATTGTGATAAAGCATACATAACACAGAAGCTACCGTTTAAGCCACTTTACAGTGTGGTATATGGGCTTTTAGTCAGAGGGCCTCTTTCACCAGATAGTAAACAGGGCCAGCCATTTCAAACAAGACCGGTTTATTTAGCAAACTGAATTTGCAAGCAATTTGTATCTGCTTTCTGGAATCACGATTGCTGTTTTCAGAGATCCCAAGAGGAATTAAAACTGTTTCTAATTTCCTGTTTTAGTTATAATTTCTCTAATGTTCCTTGAGCAATCTGAATACTATTAGCCACCAACACAAACACAGTTCTCTAATCCGGTTCAGAGAACGAGCTGCAGTTCAACTCTGAAATCCCTGCAGGTAAACGAATAAAACAGCACCACCAGGGAAGAGCACTGGTAAGAGGCATAAAGGACCGGTAACTTCCGAGCTACAGGTTCAAATCCATTGCTAGGGCATGGAGAAAACAGCGGATGTGTCTGTCTGTCCATCCCTTCTTGACGTCTAGTGAGCTGTAGGGCTGGGTCTCCAACATCTGGGTTCCTTTTTGGTCTTCTCAGCTAAGAGGCTGAAAGAGTCAAGGCAGGTGCTAGAGAGACCTCAAGAAATGATGCTCCTCTTCCTTGTCTGAAAAAGTCAGTCCTTTGGAGAAGGCAAGAGCGAGAGCAGGAACTGGGCCTTCCTATTCAGAGACGCCATATCAACCCTTTAACACTAAATTTTTAGAGGAAACCAGTGTCATCACTTTTTCCCCCATAATAGAATACAGTAATGAGGATATGTGTATAATGCTTCTCTGTTTATGAATGTTTTCTAATAATTTCTTCATAACTGTCCAGGTGCATTTTGTGGCTATGGTAGCAAGTTACCACAAACAGGGGATGGGAATGGGGGTGGGGGGGGGGAAGGGGTTTACAATGACAGAAATTTATTCTCTTGTAATTCTAGAATCCTTCATCCAAAATCAGTATCACTGGGCCATGATCAAGTCAGCAGGGCCACACTCCTTCCAGACTCTCTAGGAAGAATTCGTCCCTTGCTTCTTCCAGCTCTGGTGGCAGCCAGCTTTCCTTGGGTTGTGACTGCATCACTCCAATCTTCTAATGTCTCTGCTGAGATCTGGTGTTCTCCTCTGTATGTGTGTAACCTCCCTCTTCTTTTTTTTTTTAATATATATTTTTATTTCAGAGAGGAAGGGAGAGAGAGAGAGAGATAGAAACACCAATGACGAAGAGAATCATTGATTGGCTGCCTCCTGCACTACCTCCAGTGGGGATTGAGCCCACAACCTGGGCATATGCCCTGACCAGGAATGGAATCCTGACCTCCTGGTACATAGGTCAATGTTCAACCACTGAGCTGGCCAGGCAAACCTCCCTCTTATAAGAGCATTTGTGATGGCATTTAGGATTCATCCTGATAATCCAGGGTAATCTTCCTACTATACATCCTTCACTTAATCACCTCTGCAAAGCCCTTTATCCAAATCAAGTAACATTCTCAGGTCCCAGGATCAGGACCTGATATCTCTGGGGGCCATCACCAGCCTACAACACCAGGTGAGGCAGGTGCAACCATTCCCATTTAACAGAGGGGTAATCTAAGTGAGGTGACTTGCCTGAGGTGGAATATAAGATGATATTCTGCTACATGTACAAATTGCCAAAATCACGGAAATCTCTAGATGGAGAATAAATAACGTGTAGCCTGGGAGTGTAACCACGAAGACATGAGTAGGGATGGCAGCAGCCAAAGTAGGTGGCACTGCTGGTGGTATCAGCAGGGCCGAGGCAGACTCCTCAGGTCAGGCCACGAGGCAAGAGCTGGCACCCAGGTATGGACCCAGCTGGGATCTACTCAGGTTGCTACAACAAAGCCTCTCAGGACAATGACTGGGTGAGGAAGGCATTGCAGGACTAGGTACATTTCCCTGAGGTCAAAGCATGCTGTGGGGCATCATATAGCCAGTGACGACCACACTAATACTTTCTAAAGACCGAAAAATGACTGAGAAATTGAACGAATGATTTGTGCCACAATCTGCACCACTTGGAAGGTAGCTATATGACATATTCTATATAATTTACTTTGCTTAGATAATATACTTTTAAAGTTTGGGCTCATGTGCTAATTTTGATTACTAATCAGTTGATGAAGGTTTTTTGCCTTTAACATCAACCCTGACCTGAAGTGAGAGTTCTTAGGCTTAGGCAGGTGCACTTGGCCTCCAGACTCCTGAGGGAACGTAGCATTATGCAGGGTACAAACCTTGCCCATTGCAGCCTGTGGACTAGCCAACTCAGGAAATGGTTCTGACTCGCCAACCTCTTCTTAGTAATCACTGCTACTCTTCCTAAGGCAGCACTTTGTAGAGAAGGGTTCATCTCGCTGCTACAACACTATAAGGCGGGCATTATTGATATTTGCATTTTACACAAGAGTTCCCCAAGGTATAAAAAGTGAAGGAATTCGTCCAAGGCCACACAGGTGGGATGTGAGCCCAGCCTGGGAGGGTTCACTCTGAGCCTTGGGTGCCAATCAGTTCTGGGGCTCAGGTAAGCCCTCACGTGGTCTCTTTATTGCCACCTTCAGGAAGGGCATAGGAACGCCACTCCTGGCTGATTTCCTCGGGCAGTGCTTTATATCTGGTGGACACAGCCTGGCCTGTACAACATGGCAGAACCTACAACGTGGACACACTGCCGATGGGTGTTCCTGAAGGTGAGCCAGGGTGCACATGGCTGGGATGTGGTCTCCTGGGCCACTGATCTCACTCACCGAGTGCTGCACCAGCTGCCCTGGATGCTGGTGAATGGTGGTGCCCAAAGGAGCAGGACAAGCCCCGGCCAGGGATTCGGTTTCCACCCCAGGTTCTGTCACAGCCCGAGGAATGCTGTCCCTTCTCTGGGAATCCATGGAGCCAAAGGACTTGGAAGCCCTCATATTCTGAGCATCTCAATTTCTCAATAAAATGCTCAGTGTTGAAAATGGCAGCCAGAGCATTAAAAAGAAATCCCCCTTTTTCTGTGGCAAAGGCCTGAGTTCTATCTTATCACTCCACAGGCTCCTTAATTGGTATTTTTATTCCCCTCAAAATAACCTTTTCAAAAGGCACCTGCAGACTAGCACACTGGCCTTTCTGCGGAGAGGACGCCTTTGCGCTCTGTGGGGAGCAACCATTAGCTAGAATTACGGCAGATTGTGACAGGCCCCTGGGAGGACCGACACCACGGGAAAGCCACAGAGCACGGCTAACCAAGGCCACGGGAAAGCCACAGAGCACGGCTAACCAAGAGACACTGGACATCCCGACTCCACACCTCACAGAGACCATTGGCTGGGGGCAGTGGCGGGGCGGTGGCGGGGGCGTTTCTGTGACTCACCAAGCAACTCTTTGGAACTTTTTGATTATCCCTAATGTGAATCACAAGGAAACCTTCAGGGGGTGCAATTGGCTACTTTGACCAACAACTGAGCTGGAAAAAGCTGACTTTTAACAACATATAATTTGCGTAAATAATTCAGGTTCCCATCTATCTGAGCTAGGGTTGCTGTAACAGATTACCTCAGGCTCAGTGGCTTTAAGATGACAGAACTGCATTCTCTATTTCAGACGTGCCCTCTGATCTCTCCAACAGAACAGTGGCAATGTATTCTTTTAAAGTAGAAGGGGAAAGAAAGGGACGGAAGCTCAGAGGCAGGGAAATGAAAAAGGGCAAGGAAGCAAAGTCAGGATTCTTGAAAGAAAAGGAACTCTGGGGAACATCCAACCCAGGAGTAGTAAACAGTTTCTGGTGTCAACTCCAAATGACTGACAGACAGCAGTTTCTTGGGAGGGTTGTGTTAAGAAGGACTCTGAGGCTGTGTTTCTGAGCCCCAATGGAGGAGTGTTGTATTAGTTCTGTGGGGCTGCTGTGACAAATTACCACAAATGTGGTGGTTTGAAACAATAGAAGTCTCACAGTCCTGAAGGCCAGAAGCCTGAAATCAAGGAGTCAGCAGGGCCATGCTGCCTCCAAAGGATCCGGGGGTTGGGGGGGGAAGATCCTTCCTTGGACCTTTCAGCTGCTGGTGACCCCTGGTGTTCCCTGGGTTATGGCAGCATCACTCTACTTTCTACCTCTGTCTTTACAAAGCTTCTTCCTGTGGCGTCTCTGTGTGTGTGTATCTCTCCTTTTCCTCCGAAAGACACCAACCATTGGGTTTAGGACTCCCTCTACATCCAGTACAAGATCATTTTGAGATCCTTAACTAATTAATTCCTCAAAGACCCTATTTCCAAATAAGGTCACATTCTGAGGTTCTGTGTGGACCTGAATTTTGCGGGGACATTCAAACCTACCCAGGACAAGTACCATGATGGTTTAGTAAACCGGACACAGGTTCAGGACTAGACAGGGGTAGTACCCATGTCTTCTATCTGCCACCCAGTGTATCCCTTGCCCACAGCTTTACAGATGATAGAACTGAGGCCCAGAGAATAAAAGGCTCTTGACCAATGTCATATACCTAGGTAATGCCACAGGAGACTTGAATAAAGAGACTGCAGAGGTGGGATAGGATGTAGGGGTGGGAGTGGGGTGAGGTGGGAGGGAGATGAAATTACTGTTTTAGTTGTGGGCTAATAGAGAAGGGCATCTTTGCATTTGAAATCATTGCCCAAAGAGTATCTAGATGTGGCAAACACACACACACAAAAGCAAATGAACAAAACGAACACACAAAAAATCCTGAGCTAATTAGAAAATTTAGGAGCCTTGGAAGAATTAGCACCTCTCTGAGGATCAGATCTATTTGCCTTTTTTTTTTTTTTTTCCCTTCTCCCAAATAAACAAGAGCTCCTCTCATTGGACAAAAGCCTTTCCAGACTGGTCCCAAAAGCATCCTGCGTACTTATGCCTGCTGGTTGCCATGGTGAATGATGCCGATCTGAAGAAATGAATAGTGTGAGCGTTGGGGGCGGCAGTGGGATTACTCAGACTGTGGCGAGAGAGACATCAAGGAGAGCCCAGAGCAGAGGGGGAAAGGCACCATTCCCTTAGCTCGGGTCCACCCTGCCTCTGAAGGCTACGCTCTAACTGGCATCAGCACACAAGCATCAGGTAAGAGGGAAAACAGTTCTTCTTGGAAATGGAAATGGCTTTTCCTTTCCCACTTGGCTTGGAGGAGGGCCAGGCAATGGTAATATACATAGCTACGCATGGGGGAGGGGAGGGTTTCCAACAGAAGCAGAGGAAGAAAAATAAATAAGGGAGACAGATTTGGTCCTAAAAGCTGAGGATGCTGTTAGCATCTTGACAGAAAGCTCTTAAAAATGTCTGCTGTGGGGAACTCAGTCTGCAAAGACAGCCAGCTGCAGAGGGAAGGCAAACAGGAAGAGAAGATTCACGACAAGGAACAGATTGCTAATCACTCCTGATGGAAGTGTTTTACGAGGGCCATTGCCTTAGTCATGAATTAAGCTCTTTCACTGGGGTCGGAGGTGTATTTATAGGGATGTATAGGGTGCTGGGTGGCGTGGAAGGGTGTGCAGGAGAGGGAGCATACATAGTCAGTCTCCTTCATAATGACCTTCCCTGGAGGGATCAGAGCACACACACCTGTTTCATCCCTTTCATGCCCCATTTTCCTGGGAGGGAATTTCCAGTCCCATAGGAAGAAACGACTCCCCTTCCTGACCATTTTAGTTCACAGTCATCCTTAGAGAAGGAAAACAAGGACTGCGAAAGCACTTGACGCGATGCGTCTTTCTTGCAGCTCACCCCTCTAGGAACACGGGCAGGAAAACAGAAGGGGGGGGAGGGACGCAGGGAGGAGAGAGAGCAGCTCCTCCTGGAAGCCAGTCTGGCTTAATGTCCAATTCTGGTTAAAATCAGATTGTTTTCTGACGGTGTCACTGCAACCTAAAACAAAACCATCCATATTTCACGGGAGAGCAGGGTGGAGGGGGGGCATGGGGAGACCTACACAACAACATACGCAGGTTGAATATGGCTGCCCCTGGATTTTAGATGAGGGGAAATTCAGTGAGGGGGAAATACGCAGAAGGAAAAAAATAAAACACGAAAAGGCCTGAGGATGGCGCTCCCTTCCCAACGCCAGCGGGCTGGCAATCTGAAGACAGCTCACTGGATTTTGTCTGGAAAAACAGCAACGGGTCCTAGTACCAGCATCTCCTGTCGCAGTAACATTCTATTACTAAACCCAGCAGCTTTGCTCTGAAAATCCAGCGGTGAAGTGGCCTTGAGGCTGGATCTTATTCGCCTCAGATTGCTCATCTGTAGAATGGAAATCTAGCTCAGAGGGTGTGATGATGAATAAATAACTTGTTATTGTAGGTTGAACAGCTAGCAGGAGCTGAGAGAGGGCAATGGCTTGCTGACTGGTGGTTATTACCATTATTAACATACGTGGTCCCAGTAGTAATAACGTGTAGCAGCTGTGCTGGTATTGGCAGCTGATTGTATTGATTTATGAAACTATTTCCTGGGTACCTTTGGTTTTGATAAAACAAACACAACAAGAGCAGAGGCTTTGGGGAGAAATGAGCCGCCAATGAGTGACAAATCTCTTGTCATGGGCAACAGAACGGGGAGGCAGAATGTTCTAGATGGCAGAGCTACCAGCACTTAGAGAAGATGCAAGAGGTCCAGAAGGGAAATTTAGGTGAAACACCTGCCTGGCTTGCAGGTCTCAGATCTGTGGTGACTGACGCAGGGACTCTGAGGTGGTCCTGATTCCTCCTTTCGTTGCCTTTTTTCTTCTTGTTTTTAAGGCTTGGGCACAACATTGTATGTAAAGGATGTGAGCCAGGGCAGGACGGGCCTGGAGAATGTGGGCCCATCTTTTTTAGGTCTGAAGGCCACCAGCTTTGGCATCAGAGAGCCCTGATGGGATGACTGTCCCGCCATTGTTTAGCTATGCCTAGCTGAGTAACGCTGCCTCTTGGCCTCCATTTTCTTGTCTGTAGAATGGGGGTAATATTAGTCTTCTTCTTGAGTGCTCCATAATGAGTGGCGATGATGATCATAAATAAATAATTAAGGGGAGGTCACTCTTCACTCTGATTCTGGTTGCAGGATCAGGATGAACATCGAGGTGTGGAACCTTTCTTCTTCGAGAGCCATCGTTTCCTGGACGCCCCAGGAGCCCTGCCAGGAGGACCATTACCATGTTATGTACAGGGCCAACTGGAACAACATCTTCACCGGCTACATTCGCAACAGCTTCCACTATGAGGAGAAGGTGCCTCGAACCGTCAGCAGGGTGGCCCTCGAGCACCTCGCCCCTTCCACGTTCTACTTCCTGTGTGTCAGCTGCAAGAAGCTTACCTACCCCCACAGGCATTACTGCACCATGTTCTACACCCCGGATAAGAACCCGCTGGTTCCCAGAGGCTACCTGGTAAACCCCCAGCTCTCCCTGTGGGTCCTGCTGGCCATTCTGCTGGCCTGCTTCACTGCTGTCCTTGCTTTCATCTGCCTCCAGTACTGGTGCATCCGCTGCCACGTGCCCCGTTGGTCTTACAGAGAGCCCCACCTGATGGAAGCCAACGGGCTGGTGAGATGGCCGCGGGATGACCCAGTTCCTGATCAGGAGGAGGAAGACCAGCAGGGGCTCCCCCTGGTAGCAATGCCACGCAGAGATTCAGGAGCTGGAGAGGAACCGGAGGCCGAAGCCGCAGCCGACGCTGCAGCTGCAGCCAACGCTGATGCCGATGCCGACGCCGAAGATGACAGGGGTGCCCCCGATGCAGGTGCCCCCCAGAGGGAGGGTGGTGGCCAACCTGGCATTCTGCCTCATTTTGAAGAGTGAGAGGTGGGGAGGAGGCAGCCCCCTCTCTGTGGCATCAAGCCCTCCACACAGTAGTTCCTTTGTAAAAATGTGTCCGTAGACTTTCCATGTCTCCCCGCAAACTCAGTGTTCTTGTGGATCACCTGGCTCAGCAACCACACTCCTCAAGCCGGAGGACTCACCCCCATGCTGTGCTCCGGGAGAAGCACGGCCTCTCATGGGGGGCCCAGTGGGGGCCGGGGAAGTCAGAAATAGAAAAGCTTATTTTAACATGAAAACAAATGTGAATACCTTAGGATGTAGAAAGTGAAATTTGCATGACTTGACTAAAACACAGGACTTCAGGGGAGCTGGAGGCGAAGAGGGGCTCGCTGAGCTACGCGGCCAGTCAGCTTCAGGCCGAAGCCCAGCCTCTGCTTTGGGGAGGCTGTTTTGGAAAAGTGGACGAAGGCTCACACCCCAGCTTGTTTTCCAACTTCCAGGCAATCACATCCCACCTGGGACATTATTTGTGTGTGTGTGTGTTTTTTAAGCCAGATACCATCTTTACTATTCTTAGCAAATAGTTTTACATTGACTCATGTTTTAAAACTTAATTATTTTAAAAGGAAGCTGCACATGAATTCAAACATGGCACCCTCCTGCCATAAAGAGAAGAGACGTAAGGATAAATAGAAGGAAAACAAAATAATAAATTTGACCTAGATACTACTGCCTACTAAAGACTCCAAGTTTAAAGCCTGCTTTCTATTCTTCGATAAAAAGGGAGATTAGTAAGCACTGAAGTACGAAAGACTTATTAGCACCAACATTAAGTCTGTCTCCTTGATATAACCAAATGAGGTTTGAAAGAGAAGTGGAAAGGGAGGTGTTTTACTTTGTGGGTCCCTGGGATCTAATGCTGTGGCTGTGAACCATCTAAAATGCTGTGAGTCGGCGTCGCAATGAGAACGCTGCCTTGACCAGACTGGCTGTTCCGGAGAAGACACCTCCCAGCACCGCCCTGAGCCCTTCTAAGCCCCAGCTCTAGGCCTGACTGGCAGGAGCGCATCTGGGTTCACCACCCTTCCTCACCCAGGGCTCCCTGGCCCAGAGGACCACCTTTCTCAACAAGGTCACGTCTACCCAGTCGGTTCCTCTTCTAAGTTCATCGGAAAATGGGGTCAAAGGTGGCCATTTTATTGCACCACGAAGAGAAATGTTGACTTTTTTGTTGCTGACACACCTCACCGCTTCAGTGGCATTCTTCAGTCCTCCCTCAACCCCCCGGGTAAGGAGTGAATCTCCTCCATCCGCCATGATGGGGAGACTGTGAGCGTGGCTCCCTGTCTTCACCAGGAGGTGGAACTGGAACTTGAGGGCAGTGGTGACGTCTGCTTCAATCTCTATTACACCCCCAGCATGTAAAACCCAGCCCAGTGTCTGGCCTCTCGTGGATGCTGATGTTGAATAAATGTCTGTCCAACGCATGGCAGTGGACGGAAGGTCTAGCACAGGCACCACTGGGAACATGTAGTTAGCGTCAGGATGGGTGCTTGTGAACAAAACTGCTCAGTTCTAGCTCCAGTCAAAGCTTCCCCTTCCCAACTGCTTCCTGCCTGCGAACCCCTTAAATCTACAGCGCACAAACCCCAGAATCCCAGGACGATGCCACCTCGAATCAGCCGAGAAACAGGAGGCGAGGGGAAATGCCAAGACGAGAAACCCCATGCATGCACTGCTCCCCTCCCCTCCCCAAAACGTTCCTGCGTAGGATCCAGCACCTGGCTGGAATTCACCCCCATCCTTGCTAGTTGTGAACAAATAAAGATGAATAAACTCACAGTCGTTTCTGCCTGGATCTCACTGCTGACTCCTTTTCTCTACTCCTTGCTTTTCTCTTTCGGGAAACACTTTTCTATTTGCTTTTGCTCACTAGCCCCGTTAGAGGTAAGACACGGGCAAGATGACTCACCTTGGACCCATAGAGGTAATAAGGCTGGACGTTGGCGGGTTTATCTCTTTGCGGTTCTTGGGTGAAAGGAATGGCAGTTCGGACAAAACTAGGAGAAGAAAGATGAGGCAGGAGTTAACCAAGTCCTGACATTCTTCAGGGGACATGATGTAGTGGGAGCCCTTCCTGACCAGGTGCAACCACAGCTTCTTAGGCTGGTGCCTCTGACATATTCCCATCCAACCACTGCCTCCTCCCCAAAGACGGGAAAGCTGCAGTCCAGACCCACAGGCCTGATGTGGGGTCTGTGGCTGCGCAGGACCGTGGGCTGGGCCTGAGAATGGCCTTCGTCAGGGCCCCACTTCTCCACTTCCCCACCCTCATGCTGGTTTCCCCAGAGCGGGGGTCTGCAAACTCTCTCTGTAAAGGCCCAGACAGCAGATATTTTCAGCTCTGCCAGCCAGATGGTCTCTGCTGCAAATGAATCAGCTCTGCTGGCCGCATGAAAGCTCCCGTAAACAGCAGTAAATGAATGAGCGTGGCTGAGTTCCTGTGAATTTCAAACACTTTCCATCGCCAACAAGGATGATTCTTGTTCGGGTTGCTCCTCTCCTGCACCATGGAAAACATCAATACCACTCTCAGCCCAGGGGCTGAACAAAAATCTCGGGGAACTGCTTGTGGCGTGTGGGCCAGGGTTTGCAGACTTCTGCTCAGGAAGATTAAAGGTCCCAAATCTTTAGAGAACAGGAAGCGCGTCTTGCTAAGTGCATGGGTCCAGGAGCATCTGTGGGCTCCTCCCAGACCTGTCATTCACTCAGCACATGCTTACTGAATGCCAGTCCTGAGGACACCGAGAGGCCCTGTGCACAGTTTTGCTCATCCTTACGCACTTATTTTGTACTTGAATACCTCCCACCTCTTCCACCAGGCTTTGATCCTCTGTGGAGGTAAGGGATTAGGGTCCTGTTTCTACCTTGGTGCCTGGCCCAGGGCTGAGTGCACCGGCAGGAGACATACTCCGCTTTGCCATGCATGTGTGTGCTCTGCACACATATGCCTGTGTGCACACATGCATTCCCATATGTGGATGTCCTCACAAAAGTACCATCTGATCATGTCACTCCCCTTCCTTAAAGGTTGATAAATGCTCGATCCTAATGTGGTCTGCAGAGCCGTCCCGTCTGGTCCCGCTTCCTGTGGCACTATTACCACCCCACCTGCTCCCCCCTTACCAGCTCCCCGGCCCCTTAGGAACTTTGCCTGGAATACTCTTCTGCCTTTTTGCTCATTTTTGACTACGCATCCTCCGGGTTGCAACTCAAGCGTGCCTGCTCAGAGGAGGAAGCCTCTCCTGAGGTGTGCATGGCTCCCCGGCCTGGATCAGGCAGTGCTGTTCCCTCCTGGCTCCGTGGGCTTTCTTCCATCTCCACATTCACCGCTTATCACAGCACATTTGCTGTGTGATACATCGTTTCACAGATCGTGTTATTGATTGATCTAGCCCAAGGCTCCAAGAGACAGGAAGGTGACTACTTGCCTCCAGCACTGGAGGGGCCTGTGAGATGCCTGCGGCTGGGGTCGAGCTGACCCCTGGGCTGAGCCTAGTTTGGAGGAGGCAGCTGGCTGCTCCACAGGCCCCAGTCTGCCCTGCCTCCTCTAACAGGGACGCCTTACCGGTTGGTGGATCCATTGTAGCAGTAGTTGGGGAGGAAGTCGAAGTTCAGCTCCCAGAAGACATGCAGGGTGATGCGGCCATAGGGGGCGGACACGTTGTGGTTGGCCTCTCGGAACATGGCATCGAAGCTGTCCAGGGTCATGTGCTTGCACAGCAGCCGGTGTGTGAGCCGGTTGATCTCCAGCAGCCACTCCAGCTCCTGGCCGAGAGAGAACCGCAGCTGCTGAGGACTCACCTACCTTACAGGTGTACACCACTTGCTCTGACCCATTCCTGTCACATAGGCGAGAGCCCCTCACACAACCTCCCAACTGCCGGCGCGGGGACCAGGACCCCAGCAGTGGCGTGTGACAATGTTCCCTTGCTCTGAGGGGAAGGAACTGATTGACAGCCGTGGCCCAGGCTGCGTGCCTGTCCCAGGAAGGGACCAGGTCATGTGTAAATGCCTGTCTGCTCCCCTCTGGGTACAAAGCATGCCTGCTTTCTCTCCAGATTCCATCTGTGAGAAAAAGCCTGTCCCTCAAGGTCACAGGTAACACAAAAGGGAGCTGGGACTGGCTGTCACAGAGGCTACATGTCTGCCCTGCATCAAGCAAGCATACGATTAGGTCAGATCACATGAAGCTACTGATATTTTAGGTCAAACGCCATCAAATACGAGTAATTTCATAGGGTTCAACCTAGTATGTGCCAAGCAGTATTCTAAGCACTTTATATGTATTAACTCATTTAATGCTCAATCCCCCCCACCCCCCATGAAGTCAGTATTGTTGCTGCCTTACTTTGCACATATAGAAACTGAAGCTTTGAGAAGTGAAGTAACTTAGCTTCACATCCAGGAAGCTGGGCTACAAAGTCCACATTCTTAACCCTGTGAAACACCTCATAGGGATTTGAAAACAGCTGGGAGCAGATCACCCCCTCCTTTGGGCTGCAGGTACCTCAGTCACACAGGTGTGGCTGCGAGCAACCTGCTGGCCACAATGACCAGGGACCTGAGTGAGCTGTGGGCCGACTGTTGGAATCTCACCTTTGGGCAGAGAACGGGGCAGAAGGGATACTACCCAGACACAACAGGGCACTGCATTTGCTGAGGAGTGAAAGGGGAGTGAACCCTTCAGGCTAGTTTAGTCCTTTATCACATTGCCATTGGAAAGCATCAGAGCACAGTCTCGCGCCCAGGGAGAGGGGGGGAAAGGAGGAGAGAGAGAGAGGGAGAGAGAAAGAAAGAGAGAGAGAGAGAGAGAGAGAGAGAGAGAGAGAGAGAAAGCTGCCTCCACTTCCCTTCATAGAGGGGAAACTGAGACTCAGTGGGTGAAGTAACTTCCCCAAGGTCACACAAGACATATGTAACAGGGCTTAGGATGTGAATCCAGGTCTTCAGACTCCAAATTGTGTGTGTTTGGCCTCTGTGACAGAGAGAGCTGCCCAGGTAAAGAAATAATGGCTAAGAAAGCCCTCTGACAATAAAAACGGCCTTCAAACATAAAAGCAAAGAGCACATCAGAAGGGCAGTTCACCAGAGTGCAGCCCAGAGGTGGGACAGTTCGATGCAGCTTAATTGTCTGTGGTCACAGGAGGCAGCCTCACACCAGCGACTCTATTTCGTTCTCATCGGCTGCAAGGCCCCCTAAACCCTGGTCGGGGTCCAGAGTGAGGTCAGGTGGAGGCCCCAGGCCATGCTTCTCATCTTGGAGCTTAGCCGCTCTGAAACTCAGATTCCGTGGCTCTGAACCCGGGGCACAGAACTGGGTCGCAGCTTGTAAACGTAAATGGCTGCAGGTCAGGTAAGGGGACAAGCAGGCAGGAGGGAGTCGTGGGGCTGGGTTGTCTGTGGCAAATCGGACCTCCCAGCCCAGGGAAAGGCTCCGCTGCTAAACTCCACCTGATTGTGGCGTCAGAAAGGGGCTAGTGAGAGCAGATCCTGCCATTTCTCAAAAAATAGGTCAATATCTGGATTCAGTTCTGGAGTGGCAGCTGGAAGATTAAGAGTCCAGTAGTCCCTGTGCACCATGAGGTAGAGGAGGGCAGTCACACAGATCAACTCTCTGCTTCTTTCTCTTGGCCCAGCTAGCTGGACCTCATCTTTGTTTTGATTCACTTAGGATGGGTAAAAAAAACACCAACATGACAATAATAAAAAGAGTAAACGCTAAGGACTACATGGCTAAGATCCACGAGTCGTCCCACTATGGGGAAGATAGCTGCAGATAAGAAAGCGGGAACCACTTCTGTCCTGCTGTCCTGTGCTTTTCGAGGTCTCAGGAATGCATATCCGTGTTGACAAGGGAGACGGGAGAGCGCTCTCGGCCCTGCTGGTGTGGGGGCTGCTGGAAGGGGAGGTCCAGCGCCTGCCGTGCAGCAGCTCAGGGTGTTTCTTTGTGACGTAATCCCAACTGTAGTCTTGCATCAGCCGTGTTCTCCCGGCCTTCCCTCGGGAGGATCCCAGCCTGTGGGACGGATGCAGGGCTCGGTGCAGAGGGTTTAAAAGGCACATGAGTGGTTCAAGTCACCTTCAGAGAGGATGTCAGCATCCCACAGTACAGTCGGTTTACTGAGGAAATAAAACACCCCAATGGGCAGTTCTGTGAAGGATGGGAAGAGCTCTTCAAGGGCTACCAGAAACCGCGTGTCAGCTACATGGGCCTGGTAACCAGCTCTGTGGCTCCGGGGAGGCGAGAAGATCTGGGTTCTTCAGCTCAGGGTCAGTGAGAGCTGGTAGGTCAGATCCATGAATGATGTGTCCCGGGAGCTGGCAGCAAATTGACAGCACAGCCCAGCTGCAGGCACGTCTAGGCAATGGTTACCAGCTGGAAGGGCTGGTCTGGTGCTGCCAGAGCTTCTACATATTTACTTGTGTTCTTCCACATTTTCAATATTGGCTCAAAATTTCAACTAGGCTCTGCAGCCTCAGGCTGCCAGCTCTCCGCTGCAGTGTTTGTTGTTTGTTTTTTTTTTAAAACAAACATTTGTATTGATTTCAGAGAGGAAGGGAGGAGAGATAGGAACAATAATGACGAGAGAGAATCATCGATCTGATGTCTCCTACATGACCCAGGATCGAGCCTGCAACCTGGACATGTACCTTGACTAGGAATCGAACTGTGACCTCCTGGTTCATAGGTCAATGCTCAATCACTGAACCACACTGGCACTGGCCGGGGTCAGCTTCAGCTTTTCACAGCTCTCTCTGAGAATCTATTTACGCGGCTGTGTAGGAGGATGGTGACTGACAGGAAATGTTTGCAGCCTGGCAACTCAGCATTAGGCTGCTCCTCATATCAGATAGGAGTTTCTAAGGTGGAGGGAAGGGCTGAGGGCAGCGCATTCCTGGATTTGTTTTTCAGAAGAGCCAGAGGCCTCTCCACAGGAGGTGAGGGGGGGCCTTCTGACCCCACAGCAGGGCGGCGTCCCTGGGGCCTCCTCTTTAAGAGCTTCAGGGGCTATGGCTACTCTCCTGGGGGCGGCTAAACCTCTTTTACTGTTTGTTTTGTTCTCGGCTCAAAGAGCAGTCAGTGCCTTTCAAGGGCTGGGCCATGCACACCCACGCACACCCCAAACCTGTTTTCCCACCTGATATGCTTATTCATTACTGGGAAACTGGAAGATACAGATGGATTAAAAAAAAAAAGATGAAAACAAAAGTCCTACCGCTTGGAGATAATCACTGCTAACATTTTGGCATAAACAAAGAAAAATCTGTTTCTTAAAATAGATGTCCTCCTGGAAGGAGGCGTCTCTACCGGGAAGGGGCCTGGGGCTGAGGTGGGCAGCGGGGTCAAGTCCTCTTATGAAACGTTGTTGAAAATTCACCCCAAGAACATTTCACTGCAGCACCAGATTTCTATGTTCCTCTCCTCTGTTTTTCCCATAAGCTATTACTTATTAAGTGCAATGAGCTATGCATAGCTCTTTCCAGACAGTGGCTCGTTTCATCCTTGCAACAACGCCACGAGGTGAATGCTAATCTCCCCTCCATGGTGTAGGCAGGGAAACAGGCTTATAGAAGATAACTAACTTGCAAGATCACCCAGCCAGTAAGAGGCAGGGTCAGGACTGCACCCACTGGGCTTTCTGACTCTGGAGCCCGACTTTTTTAAAAAGTCCTTTGTCCACTTAAAAACAAAACAAACACCTTTCTATTTGGAAATAATTTTAGATTTACACAAGAGTGAAAACAGCAGAGTTCCTGCATACCGCTGAGCCGGGTTAACCAATGTTAACCTCTTACAGAGCCACGGCATCATTATCGAACATAGGAAATTAACGGCGGTACAATGCTATTAACTCAATGACAGACCTTATTGGAATTTCAAGGGTTTGTCCACAAAGGTGCTTCTTGTTGCTCTGGAATTCAGCAGGACACACTTTGCATTTAGTCTTTTCGAATCTCTAATAGTTTCCAGTCTTTCTTTGCCTTTTATGATCTACATGCTTTTGAAAAGTATTGTTCCGTGCGTGTGTGTGTGTGTGTGTGTGTTTCTTTTGAGGGACTATTTTTGATTTGGGTTTATGTGGTTTTTCTCATGATTAGACTGAGATTATGCATTTTGGAAAGAATAGCCAGAAAAATACTATCAGGGACACATGAATATATCTTATTATTATCTTTGATGCGTGGATAAGAGGGTGTCTGTTAAGTCTCCCCATTGTAAACTTACTATTCTTCTATTTGGAGTGAATAAATGTCTTGAAGGAGATAATTTGACCTTAGTATGCAAGTATTCTGTTTCTTTCCGAAGTTATTTTGGGGGTAATTTTTTTTTTATTGTGGGAAAATATACATAACATAAAGTTTACCATTTTAATCATTTTTAAATGTACAGTTCTGTGGCATTAAGTACCTTCACATTATTGTGCAACCATCACTACCATTCATCTCCAGAACTTCTTAATCTTCCTCAATAGAAACTCCATACACTAATGCTCTTTCTCCACAACAACCCCCTACTTTCTGTCTCCATGAATTTGGCTACTCTGGGAATCTCCTAACAAGAGGAATCATAATATGTTTTCTTAAAGTTCTGTTCACTGCCCTGGCTGATGTGGCTCAGTGGGTTGGGTGTCTTCCTGTGCACCGAAAGGTTGCTGGTTTGATTCCAGGTCAGGACACATGCCTGAGTTGTGGGCTCGATCCCCAATAGGGTGCATGCAAGAGGCAGCCAATCAATGTTTGGCACTCTCTCTCCCAAAAATAAATTGATAAAAAATTCTGTCCACTAATATTAGCATTCATGTAGTGATCTAATGGTGACTTCATTCCTTCTACTCATCTGCTTTTGAAAGCATTAAAGCCTTCCTCTGATTCACTTAAAGACTGACTGATCAATCAAACTTACTCTAATTCTTGGGCAGAATTAATATAGAGAAGTTCAAAAGCTGTTTAATAGGAGAAGGAAGGCCCATGCTTATGCATCAGGACTGATGATATAATTTGCAGGTCTCCTGGCAAATGAAAATGTGGGGACTTTATTGAAAAACTATTAAGAATTTTAAGAGAGCAAGAGCAGAGCATTAAACCCAGCGCAGAGCCCCAGGCAATCAGGAGGGTAAGCTTATTTTCATTCTTAAGTCTATTTCTCCTGCTCTATTCAGATACGAAGGAAACTTGCTGCCCTCCATAACTGGCCCAGTACTAAGCTCACAACAACATCCAGCTAGAATCCCAGGTCATCCCATCTCTTACCACTATGGAGGTCAGGTCCTCACTCTCAAAGCGGCTGATGGCCTGGTCCAAGGATTTGTACATGGCGGCAGAGATGCGCTGAGTAATGAGTCTGTTCAGGTCAATTGATCTACCCAGGAGCTGGACGAGAGAGAGAGAGAGAGAGAGAGAGAGAGAGAGAGAGAGAGAGAGAGAAAGAGAGAGAGGGGGGGGGAGAGGTGTGTTAAGATTTGCCCACACACATGACAGTGAAATGCAATGCACTGATAGGAACTTGGATTAAAAGTATAAAGGACATAATTATAATGGGGACTCTCTGTAGAAAACAGTATTGTGCAAATTCCTGAGTATGACAATTCTATTTTCATTACGAGAGAATGTCATTGTTCTTAGGAGATAGGTGCTGAGGTGTTCAGGGATGAAGTCTCATGATATATGCAACTTATTCTCAAATGGTTAAGAAAAAAAAGTATATTCTTTTTTAAAATATATATTTATTTCAGAGAGAGGAAGGGAGAAGGAACATCAATGATGAGAGAGAATCATTGGTCAGCTGCCTCTTGCATGCCCCCTAACAGGGAACCAAACCTCCACCTCCTAGTTTATGGGTCGATGCTCAACCACTGAGCCACACTGGCTGGGCAAATAGTATATTCTTTAAAATATATATTCCCATATACTATTTATATTTATACATAAATATATTTTATATATTTGCTGCATTTGCGGGAGAAAACATATACATGAGAAAGAGAAAGTGGCAAAACATTAATAATAAAGAATCTGTTTATAGAAAATATATGTGCTCATTGTATTATTCTTTCAAGTTTCCTATAGTTCTGAAATGTAAAACGCTGAGGGAAAATACAATTTATCCAGACTGCAGGAAGAAGCTAGGGACAGGCTCTGGCATCCGTGCAGTGCCGACATCCTAATTAGCCCTGAGCTCCTTCCTGAATCTGCCCTGTGCCCCAATTCACAGTCACCGGGAACAGCCACCCCTCAGCAAGGGTCGTTGTGTGCCTTTGTGGGGATGAATTTAGAAGCAGGAGCATGAAGGGCTGGTTACAGAACGGAAAATGTAGCTTATAATAATTTCCACTGGGGAACACAGGGGCAGCATTGCAGATGCTATGGAGAGAGCAGTAAACGTTTATTGACCACCTGCTCTATGCCCTGCACTTTGCTAGATATCCAAGGATTATTCTTAACCGTTTAATTTTTTTCTACTTGTCTTCTGGGGGAATTTTCTACCAACTGACAAGGGCCCCTTAAAGCCACAATGTGCACACATAAAGTCCTCAGTATTGAACACCCTGTGGCTAATTCTGCTGCATCGGTAAGTGACAGTAATAATTCTCTGTTGTCATAAAAGAAGAAAAATGTTCTTTTTCCTGTTACAATTCTCCATTTTGCTTGCATTTCTCATAGCAATGGGAATGTCAGGGTTTCTAAGGAACACTTTTCCTCTTCATCTAGACCAGTGGTTCTCAACCTGTGGGACGCGACCCCTTTGGCGGTTGAATGACCCTTTCACAGGGTCGCCTAAGACCATCCTGCATATCAGATATTTACATTATGATTCATAATAGTAGCAACATTACAGTTATGAAGTAGCAACGAAAATAATTTTATGGTCGGGTCACAACACGAGGAACTGTTTTTAAAGGGCCAGAAGGTTGAGAACCCCTGGTCTAAACCATCTCCTCAGTGGAGGCTCGGCCCCCTTCACCTCAGTCTTTTCCACAAACACCACGGACCACGTGAGAAGCATGCAGAAGCCACAGTGGAAAAGCCCAAATCTCCCAAGAGATTTCAAGACCCCTTTCCTCTCACTCTCCAGGCAATCGGGAGGGTGGCTGCCAGCAGAGCTTAGGAGCAGGGAGCAGCCTGCTGGGGCAGCTCTCCTTTTGTCTCCCTTGCTCCGCCATTAACATTTTTAAGCAGGAAATGTGTCTGAGCTCCTGACAGCATTTCCTCTACACAGGGAGTCAAGTGTTCACAGAAACCAACCTCACAAAAATAAACCATAATTTCTACCCTGGGTTTAGCCTGACATGCTCTGTTTCAAAGGCCCGAAGCTCTCCATCACTTAGGCTAGCATCTGAGCCTTCAGGGACACATTTACCCACTGCTCAGCAGCAGTCCGGACGCGAGGAAGTGGGCCAACGCTTTGGACGGGAAGACAGAGGCTTTGGTGGCCACTGCTCCCCAGAGATGAGCTGTAGGTGAGTGCAGAGTCTAGAATTTGGGCCACAGGCTTTGACTTTGCACGGTTTGTAGATCTGAGGCTGTGTCACTCCTACCTTAGACAGTCACACGGGGCAATGTGCAGACAGCACAGTCCTGACTTCTGACCTCCATGCTACCCTCACAGCTACTCTCTCCTGCCTGTTCCAGTTCTGCTGTGGATTCCGTTCCCTATTACCTGGACGTGTCTCTGTTTCAGCAGGGTCTCGTAGCGGTTGGACGGCGGGTATGGAATGATGACTCCATAGTTCTTACATTCGGCTCTAAAACGTTTATCCAACAGGACGCTGGAAGGGATGAAAGTTAAATGAGGCCAGCCAACGTGACAGCGAATCGTTTTCAACTGCCCAGCCACTTCTGCTTTAGACCAGGATCTACCCATAAAGCACTGTCTTATGCATTGTAAGTATAATTTCTTTTCTGTTTCAGAGCAAAGTCCTTCAAATTTCTTTTCAACCAGAAGAGCTCAATGTGTGAACCAGAATGTCTATGTTAAAGACTGGAAACACGGAAGTTGAATGACTTTCCTCTTTGATTCATTGACCAAAAAATCAACAACAAAATGGAGTGCATGCTCGTCATGGCCCATATCCTTGCTTGGGACAGACAGTTCCCAACAGGAAACATTCTAAGTACTAGGAATACAAAGTTCCTGTCTTCTGGAAGTCTATGTTCTAGTGCAGAGAGACTGAAACTAAAAAAAGTAGGCAGAGGAATAAAATAATTTCAAACAGTGTACACCTGCATGGTATTCATTATGTCTCAGGTGTGCGCACACTCATATAGTCGCTTTTCATCTCACATCTAGGAGTTGGAAGTACCATTATCATCTTTCACATGGAAGCACACACTGCAGAATAATAAGTGCTCCGAAAACAATGAAACAGGACCATCTGGTACGAGGAGGTCAGAGAAAGCCTCTCTGGAGAGGTTTTCTTGGACAGAGACCCACATGTGAAAAATGGCCAGATCTGGGGGAAGAATCTCTCAGGCAAAATGAGCCTGGGATGTCTGAGTAAAGGAAAGATGGCCAGTGGGGAGACAGGGCAGGGCCTGGTGGAGATCATGGTGCAAAAATGGACTTATAAAGTTAGCCCAGGGGCCAGTCATATGGGACTACCTAAGCCACAGGAAAGAGGTTAGATGCTCTCCAGCTGTAACTGGATGTCATGGAAAAAAAGTCATGAAGCAGGACAGCGACACAATCTAAATGCACACTCTTCAGTACAGAGAGTAGCCACCCAACCCACGACCCTGCTGAGCACCTGAGATGCGATGGGTCCACGGGGAGATGTACTATGAGTATAAACTACATTCTAGATTTTGAAGTCTTAGACAGAAAAAAGAAAACTATATCTAGTAATGTTTAATTGTTACATGTGGAAATTATAGTATTTTAGATATATTGGATTACATAAAACATATTGCTAAATTAATTTTGCCTATTTTTTTAAATAGGGCAACTAAAATTTTAAAAATTACATTTGTGGCTCACATGTATAATTGCATTGCATTTCTTCTCTCTTAAGATTTTTAATTGTTTTTTGTTTTGTTTTGTTTTGTTTTTTTTTTTAGAGAGAGAGAGAAGAAGGAAGGAGGAGAGACAAACATCATCGATCCGCTGCCTCCTGCATGATCCCTTCCAGGGATCTAGACTGCAACCCGGGCATGTGCCCTGACCAGCAACCTTTTGGTGCCCGGGATAACACCCAACCAACCTCATGGGCCAGGCCTAACTGCATTCTATTTCTAATGGGCAGCACTGATCTAGATCATTCTCTCCCTCCTGTGCTTTCTAACTCTTCCATGTCTCTCCAGCTTTGTCATGCAGTTTGCTCCCTCTTGTGGTTGGTGGAGATCTTTACATGTACTAATTCACCTTAATCCTCTCTCAACAGTCTCTCGAACTTTCCAAGTAATGCATACAATACATTAGCTTCAGGTGTACAACATAGTGATTTGACATTTCTATACTTTCAGAAATTATCATCATGATAAGTCTGATAATTATGTCACCCCACAGAGTTGTTACTATACTATTGATTATATTCCCTATGCTGTATACTACATCTCTATGGCTTATTTATTTTATAACTGGAAGTTTGTACCTCTTATTAAACTTGACCCTCTTCTTCCATCCATCCACCCCTCCCCTCTGGCAACCAGTAGTTTGCTCTCTGTGTCTGAATTTGTTTCTCTTTTTGTTTTGTTCATGTGTCCTGGTTTTCAGATCCCACATATAAGTGACATCATGTGGTATCTGGCATGCTATTGTTACTACACTTCTGCCACAGGGACTTTGCACAGTAGTTCCTTTTCCCTATATCTTCCTGTCCTCTCTTTCATCTAGTTTTACTTTACTCCGATCACCTGAGAAAGGCTAGCCTTGCCAGCTCCCACCCAAAGACTAGTTCAGGTTTAGCTGTCATATAAACTTTTCATTCATAGGGGGCAAGTCACTTCCTTTGTCACTGTGCATTCACTAGTTTTTATTAATGTGTGTCTTCCCCAGATAATCTATTTTACTATCCTATGTTCCAGCACCCAGTCCAGACCCATGAAAGCATTTAGGTTTCCTTACATGCTAATGAAGGGTGGTTTTACAGCAGCAAAGCCCAGCTTCTCTTACCTGCCAGCCATGGCTTTGTAGTAAGCGAAGATCTGATCCGCCAGCTTGTAGACAAACTGATCAAAACACAGGTTGACCTGGCGAAGAGGAAGCAGAACGTGTCAGTGGTGTCTGTCCAGCTTTACCACAGAGACTTGGGCAACTCAAAGAGGGCAGTGGGAAGGTCTGCCTGAGCTGTGGGGCGAGAGGCTTTGAAGGAAAAAGAAAGATGATGTGGCCAAGTTAACTTTGGGAAACCTGGTTCCTTGTTCTCAAGGTCCTCAGTGAGGCACAGAGAAGGCAAAGTTCAAAAAGCTGTTGAGAAACTGCCCTCTGCACTAGTCCCCTCCTCGGTGTGACAAGCGGTCTGCCCAGGGGGACGTCACAGACAGGTCTTCAGGTTCTGTAATGACTCATGTTGGCCTCCCCTGGCTACCTCTCATGACAGACTTTCTTGTCTTTTTCTTTCACTGTACTTAATGCTGCTTTGCAAACAAAGAGGTGGATGGTCATTAGAAGTTTAAACACTCAAAAAAATACAATGCTTAAAAATCTGATTTTCAGTGAACAAGGGGCTGTGTTGCCATGACAATGTTTCATCCCATTGGTGGTGCTCGGGTGGGAAGGAAGTTCACATCCCAATCCTCCAACCCCGCAAGAACAGGAAATGGCTGAGGGTGACATTTCGAAGGGGAGTGGCAGTGGAATGTCAAAGGAAACAGATCATATTTAGGTCATTCATCTTCGATTCTTTTCTTACCAAATTCTCAGCTCTGTATTCAAAGAGCTTTCCTGTCTTTTGTTTTACACCCCAGGTGGCATATACAGTCTGGCCTCATATGCAGGCAACCAAGGCATCCAACCTGGACTTGAACTTCAAGGGCATTCTTGGTTCTCCTTTAGGCAAAGAGCCTGCAGGGTCCAGGTGGAGGTGCCGCCCACTCATACCCTATGATCCTCTAGAACCACGTTTGAGTATCCTTGCCCAAGTGGCTCAAACCCCTTCCAGACCCTGCATACTCTTTTCCCTGAGTTTAACCTTGAGGGTAAATTATACTGCAGGTATGTGCACCCCCAGGGCTGGCCAAGAGGCTGTGTTTTGTGGCTATGGTGGTCCCTCAGGGTGGGAAACAGGGTTTGAGGATGGGAAGAGAAAGGAGTCAGGAGACACAGAAGATGACATTTCAACTCCCATAGAAATTAGAAAGACAGCAGCAGCTCTATTAGTTTTTCTTTGGAATACATAAACTTTCAAACAAATCTGGTGGCATTGCAAAACCTAAAACATTCAAGTCTTTCCTTTATAAATAAGAGTGCCCTATATTTGCATGACAGTTTTACCAGATGGGCCTCATTCCATGTTTATAGAATCTCACATGCGTAAGTAGAACAGAGACTATGATCCAATTTCCAGAAGGTAAAACTAAGTCATTTGATCTCATGTTTCTGCCCCTTGCTGGCCCATGGAAGGACTGCACTTCCTTGCTTGTCTTTGAAAGTAGGCACAGCCACGTGACTTGCTTTGACCAATGGCCTGTGTCACTTTCAAGTGGAAGCTTTAAGTATCAAAGTATCAGAATGCGATTCACCCTAACCCTTCGCCCAGCAACTAGTAAACATTCCAGATGGGTCTCAGACTAAAGACTACATAGAACAGAGGCCCTAGCCAACCCATACTGGAGAAGTAACCCTTTGGTTTCAAGTTACTAAGACTTTGGGGTTGGTTGTTACTGCATCAGAATCTAACTGATCCTGACCATTGCAGGAATAAACCCTCTCTAGTAAACAGCTTTACCAACTGGAAAGATAACTATGTCAGTCCTATCAGCACTATACAGAGACTCTGTGACCTCGGGGTAATGACACTTGACCCCTTGACATCTCAGATTTATTATCTGTCAAACAGGTAGTAGCACAAACTTTTAAAAATGTTTGTAAAGATTACTTAAAATGTTTATATAGCGCTCAGCATTGTGCCTGGCAAATGGTAAATACTTAAGAATTGACAGGTGTGTGACTGTTGTTTTTATCAGCCAAGTAATCCAACCATAAAAGACCCATTGGAAAACTAATTTTATCCAAGCAGTCCTATCATGTCCCATCCCTGCAACATTTGAAAAAGGACGACCTCATCCCATCTAGGTCCTTTGGGACAACCACGATGTTTATGAGGAGCGCTCTCTGGAGCCAGTCACTGATCCCAGACTATGGTCTCCCCCAAATTCATATGTTGAGATCCTAACCCCCAAGGGTGATTGTATCAAGAGGTGGGGCCTTTTTTTGGGGGGGGGTGGGAAGAGGGGATTAGGCCACAAGGGTGCAGCCCCCCTCTTACAAAATGGGATTAGCGCTCTTACAAAAGAGACCCCGAGAGCTTCCTCTGGGCTTCTACCTCATGAGGACACGGTGAGAAGTGTGTGCCCCAGAAGGGGCCCTCACCCGCCCATGCTGGCACCCTGGTCTCTGACTTCCAGCTCCAGGACAGTGAGAAACACGTGTCTGTTGTTTATGAGCCACCCAGTCTGTGATATCGTTACAACTTGAACAGATTAAGACGCCCCACTTGTGCCAAGACCTAAGATGGGAAAAGTCCAGACTCTCGGAATAAGCCTGCAGGAGCAAAGGGAGAAGCATCACTTGCCTCGGCTTCAATCTCGTCGTACAGGAACTGCTTTTTGAACTTGGTCAGAGCATAGTAGGCGCTGTCGTTGTACAGGTCCAACGGGTAGAGGACGTACCTGAAGAGGAAAAAACAAGGGCCAGCAGCTTACTAACTGTCTCTCTTATGGCAGCCAAACTTCTATCTGCTTGGGAACATGAAGATTTGGGAGAAAGATAGAAAAGGAGAACCTTTCAGCACTGTTTCCAGCCTCCACTTAGGAAGGACTTCCTTTACAATCTGCCCATTGAAATCAAAAGTCCATGATGCTGATAAATGCAGCGTCTGAAAAAATGAGTTAGCTTCCTAATCCCCTGGGATGATATACCCCCCCCCCCCCCCCCCGCTCGCCCTTAGCATGACTGTTAGGAGAACGACAAAGCTTAGGAGGGGCAGATGGGCTGATAGACTTCTGAACCTGTCTGCAAGGCTGTCAGATCTGGCGTGGCCTTGGCCCGGCATAATGCCTCATCCAGAAAGCTCTGGGAGGAACAGAGCTCGCTGGCAAACCAGCCTCCACCTGCACTCCAGGAACCCCCTCGCTGTCCATGCCTGCGACTTACTCCATCATGGAAGGCTCTTTGGTTTCCAGGATGTGGTCTGTGAGGATCCAGGGCATGGACATCTCAATGGGAAACTGGATCCGCCGGCCCATGGTCAGCTCCAGGAAGAACTCACGGAACCAGAGCTGGGAGAGGTCACAGCACTGCTGCAAGGCTTCTGGAAGACACGCAGGAAAGGCCTGGTTTACAGCCGAGCAGGAAGGGTCTGGGAGCGTACTATTTATTTTTTAAGAAATATATATTTTATTGATTTTTTAACAGAGAAGAAGGGAGAGGGGTAGAGAGTTAGAAACATCGATGAAGGAGAAACATCAATCAGCTGCCTCCTGCACACTCCACACTGGGGATGTGCCTGCAACCAAGGTACATGCCCTTGACTGGAATCAAACCTGAGTCCGCAGGCCGATGCCCTATCCACTGAGCCAAACCGGTTAGGGCTGGGAGCACACTACTTATGAATGTTAGTGTTATTCTTATGGCTGTGCTGGTGCACAGCAGGTCCTTAGACGTATGACTTGACTGTAGACCCTGCTCATTCAAGAGGTATGACTTGAA
Source organism: Murina feae (assembly GCA_004026665.1). Lineage (NCBI taxonomy): Eukaryota > Metazoa > Chordata > Mammalia > Chiroptera > Vespertilionidae > Murina > Murina feae. The sequence continues at coordinate 66,619 of PVJC01000605.1, forward strand.
TGCCAGGCTAACGTTAGGAGACAGGGTTTGCTAAGCTTCAGAGGCAGAGACAGTGTGCGTGTGTGTGGGGGGGGTGGGTGGGGGATGGTGGTGGTGGTGGTGATATTTTAGAGCTTTTGGTGCCCCTACAATGTCCACTTCCCTCTCCCTGCTCCAAAGCCATCCTGAAAATGCTTGCCATTCAAAGTGTGAAGACAGGCCTTCGGTGCCTGCTTTTCCCTGAACTGCAGCTCCAGGACGCCCTGTACGTGATAATTCTGAACTCACTGCTCACAGGCCTTGAAGGCCCTTCCTAGGCTGCTCCTGTGAGGAACCTGGGACTATTGGCTAAGATCTCTCTTCAATACCAACAGCTGCCTGACCACGCCCACCACTCCGGGCTGCTACTGTCCCTCTACTCTGCCCTGTCACACCTGCGCACACATCCTACAGACAGAAGAGGAGGCGTGGGGGACACAGGACTGAGGTGCAGCTGGGAGCAACGAGCACTCACGGGCTCAGAGCTGCTGCTTAGATGCAAAGCACTGGCCCCATGTGCGTCCGTGCGCACTGCTATTTCTGAACCCCTTCACTAAGGACTTCGTGCCCAATCAGCCACAATGTGTACCGGACACACATTTCCAGCTAAGTCAGAAGAGCTGGACTGAGCCTGGCCTTTCCTAGCTCCCAGAGTTCACCGGCAAGTGTGTGTTTTTTCCTTAGTGGCAAAATGTGCCCCCTGGGGTCAGAGCTCTCTGCAACTCTGGCTTCCTGACAGCTCAGTGGCTCTGGGGCCCGGGAGCCCCCACGCTCACCACTGATGTTGAGCAGATGCGTGAAGAAGAAGGACTGCTTGTGGAAGTCCTCTATGGCGAGGACAATGGGGCCGTCCAGGCTGCTCCTCAGCGTCTTCTTGGAGCCGCTCTTGTCTGCAATGAGCGATTCGAGCATGGTCCGCACCATGTACAGCTTGAAAAAGAAAGATGGGCAGGTCAGGGGCTAGCCCTGCAACCAGGGAAAGGATGCTTTGTGCTCTACTTATAGATACATATATATTTTTTTTTCTGTAGATGCCCTTATAAAGCTTTGTTTTAGGAAGCACCCATTTTGGGGTTAAAAAAGTGAATTTAGAACATGTAAACTTTCAAGGAGGAGGCCAGCCAGCCCGGGAAGGCAGGTCTGTCTGGGCCCTGCGGCATCCCTGGGTAGGTGCACCTGGTAAAACTAGGAAGTTCAAGGTCCAGGTTCCTGCTTGCTCTCTCGGCCAAGGATGTGGGCATCAGAGGAGAACCTCATTCCACGCCACCCTGGAGCCCCTGCTTTCCTGGACAGCCGTGATAGCACCATGAGCGGAGCATTGGACCAAGAGTCAAAAGACTGGGGGGTCAAGGCCAGGCACTGCCGCTGACTTGCTGTGTGACCTTGGGCAACAGAGTCCCATTCTCGGCCTCAGTTTTCCTATCTGCCAACACGAAGGGGTTGTCGCTTTCGCAAACCAGTCCCCTTCAGGGGGGACTGTGACATGGGAGATTATCAAAACAAGCCTCCACCACCTCAAGTTTTTGACCCTCAGTATTTTGAATCCATCGCCCTCTGGTGGCACCAGCTGCATGGCACAGCCTGCTGGAATCCTGGGCGGAGAGCCGGGTGGAGATTGGTACTTACACGGAAGCCTACTAGACAATTAACTCCCTCTTACAGAAGCCCTTAAGTGCAAAGGGTGCAAGTGCTAATCTACATCTTTCCACATCATTTGTCTTTGAATCTTAGGGCTGGAAGGGGCCTCGAGGAGCCAGGCTAGTCCATTCCTGCTGCCTCCTGGAGCAGTGTACCCAAACCAACCCAGCCAGGCGGTGTTATACCAGGGATCGGCAGCCTCTTCGGCCCTGTGTGCCACCAGTGGGGTGAAACAAAGCCCGCGGGGACCACTGGCAGGCCTAAGACATAGATAGGAGAGAGGAGGAGGGGATGGGAGGGCAGGAGAGACAGGGAAGAGGGAGAGAGAGAAAAGAGAGAGAGAGAGAGAAAAGCAAGAGGTATTGTATACGGTGGGAAAGCTGTCACGACTGCTAGGGGCCACTTGCCGACCACCTCGGAGATGCTCCAACCTCCCGCTGCCACAGGTCCATCCTTCTCTGGGACCTCACCCACCATGTGCGCTGCACAGGGCAGCGAGGCCACAGAAAGGAGTGGCACCATCTCTACCGTAGCCTTCCCTTTCGGTAAAGGAGCTACCATGGATGCTGGTCTATCAGACGTCCACCCTCTGCGACCCTGTCAGTGGGCATGTCTATCACCCTAAGAACCGAGAAGGCCAGTTCTAACGATGGCCTGAGGCCTCGAAGAAAGCATTCTTTACGTCCATCCATGTGAGTGTTGATTGATTTATATCACATTCTAACGCCTTGTCCATAAGAGGGGGAACTCCTTTCCCACCTCCTTTTAAACCGAGCACTTGACCCACCAGGACAATCAACGTCCCAGCTACACTGGATCCCCATGTCAACTGTGCTCCGAAGTCTCTAGCAAAGCCCTGGGTGGGAGTCAGGAGACCTGGTTCTTGTCCCACCTCAACCTGTGACTCACCTTGTGGCTTGGACAAGTCACTTCCCCTCTCTGGACCTCAGTATCCCCATCTGTAAAATGGGGGGAGGGGACTGGGACTAGTTTGTCTCTAGGGGTGCTCCCAGCTCTGACTGTTTAGGAGCCTATTAAATGCATCTGTGCCACCTAACATGACTCGGTGGTGCTGGGGGGCTGATTGCTGGCGACATGCGCCTTTCATTTGTCTATATAAATAGTCCTGCTCTCTCCTCTCTATCTCTTTCTCTGCCTGCTGGTCCTCCTTGCTCACCTTCCTCCTTTTCCAGTTTCTCTTGTGCCTTGTCTGTCTCTCCCTCACTCATGTCTAGGACTCACGGAAACACAGAAAGCCCTGCTCAACTCCTCTGGGGCATTCTGGGATACAAAGGTCTCTGGCCCCTAACATTACACAGAACTCTTTGCAGAAGCTTCCTCAGGACGGTCCACAGCCAGCAGGCAACGTGAGTGCACACTGGCCACAGGTTGGGAAGCCAGGGAATGTGAATGATGACAGAGCTGAGAACACACTTTGCCCCTGTCCCTCTGCCCCGTCCCCTTCCCCAGACACAGACACACACACAGTGAGATGGGTCAGGGGTGACTCCTCTCAGGGACTCGGGATTTCAGGGCGGAGAGAGGCTGAAAGGTCATGTGAAGCAGGAGTCCCCAGCCTGGGCCTTCCGGGGCCTGGAAGACCTTTAAACGCTTTCCCCCAACACCTCATAAGCTACCAAAAACTAGCCGTCCTTTAAGCAGGTGACAGAGATTTAACTGAGATGCCCAGATTCTTTATTCCCCCCCCACCCTGGAATTTTACAACTGTTTTGGATGAGCCACAGGCAACCTGTTGTTCAGAAGCTCCAGTTTGAAACTTTGAATATCTCTGATTATTAGACGTTCTCTAAGGAGTCAAAGGCTTTTGACACTTGTCCTTCTGGGGTCATGGGGGGAATAAAAAGAAGGATCTAAGCAGAAACAGGATCTCATGAGAAGTTTTCATTTAACAGAGAAGGTAATCAGAGCTCAGAGAGGTCAGCACTTTCCCAAGATCACAGGGCAAGTCAGAGGCAGAACTTGTGAATTCCCAAGCTAGGATGTCACTGCAGGGGAAGGGGAAGGGTTCATTAAAGAGGGAGAGGGCAGATGCATAGTGTTTACTTTAAGCTCCTCCTACACTTTAGAACCAGTCCTGGTATTACCCCCATTTGCCAGATTAGACAACTGAGGCACAAAGAGGTTACATAATGTGCCCAAGGTCACACAGGTATCTAGGATGAGAATCCAGGTCTCCTGAATCTTATAGTGGTCCGCCTTCCTATAGCAAAACAAGATGTTAGAATAAGACTAGAGCAGCTGCTTGACCTGCCCCTCCTGCCCGAGGACCCCCAGCCCCAGTGCCCTAGGGTCCAGCCAGGATGACCTACCAGGGCCTGGCTGGCCTGAGTCGGCAGTGCTGGCTTGTGCCCAGAGCCGCTTACCTGTGTGCTGGAGGGCCCCACAGCACGCCGGGGCACCTTGATGTCAAATCCACCTTTGGGATCCTTCTCCCCTCTCAGACATGGGTCATTGGGGGGCTCTCGGCCACCCTCCCAGTCACAGATGGTCTTTCGAATTGCCTGCAGGACACTGGGAAGGAAGGACGGAGGCTCAGATCTGATTTTAGCACTAGGAGGAGGGAAACACTGCAAGCCTGTTTCTAGGATCTCTGGTGCCCCAGGGCCACTTTCCCAGAATTCCTGGGGTGCTTGCCAAAGGTGCCCATCCTGGGCCCCACCACCGAGATGCTGGTGTAACAGATCTCAGGTGCAGTCCAGAGTTGCATTCTATAGGCGCCGAGTTGACCCCAATGCCAATGGCTACCTGAGACTCAGCTCTGAGGCTGTGCAGGGGCAAAGAACTTGAGTGAGACAGGATGGCTGTTTCTGTTTTTGGTTATAGGAGAGTCTCATTAGTCAATTAAATCTCTGATTATTTAAAGCTTTAATAATAGCTTATATTCATTGCACACTCACTCCACGTGGCTGTGTGCTTAGGTCTGCACGTAGATTATCCAATTTTATCATCCCAACAGCCTATGAGCAAGAACCATTATCATCCACATTTTATAAATGAGGGAAAGTGAGGGTCAGAGAAGGTAAGTAACTTGACGGGGTTCACAACTAGACAGTGGTGGAGATGGGCTTCCAACCCAGAGACTGAGGACCAGTCATCTCAAATGTCCAGTCTCCTAAGAAGGTTTCCTAAAACCTGCTGGACGAGTCTGTGTGTTCAGAGGCTGTCCTGCAGGGATCTTCCTCTGTGCTCTGCGCCTCGCACCCCTGATTTCCGATGTGCCCCTGAAAAGGGCCATCGGAAGACCCACCTGATAAGAACGTTCTTCTTCTTCCGCACCGCCTGCCTCAGGGGCTCGCGCAGCGTCACCTGGGCAAAGTCCTGCAGGGCCGCGTAGATGGTGTTCCTGATGGCCTGATTGAAGACGCTCTCCATCCTGCCCATGAGCACCTGCAGGCCTTTGATCATGGCGATCACCTGCCGGGCACAGATCAAGGTCAGGCTCCCCGCACCTGGGCACACCTGTCTGTCTAGTACCCTTCACTGAATTATAGGGAGGGCGCTGGGTGAGATGCCCAGAAGCACGAGGCCAGCCAGGGCTACCTCGAGTGCCCATCCATGGCTAGGTTAGAAGTGAGTGCTGGAATGGAAATCAGCACTCTGCCCCTCCATCAGGAAAGCCCTGCTGCCAAGCAAAGATGTCGCTGCCGATTTTCATTCCGGCACCAGCTCCTTACCTTGCTGCGGACTGGTGACAGACGGCAGCTGGTCCATGGACCGCATTTTGAGTGCCACTCTGACTTCTGTGGCCTCTCCACACAGCATGCACCCATAGGCTATATCTAATAGAACTTTTTTATTTTTTACCATACACATTTTTAAAATTTTTTTTGCAATATTTGCTTTTGAAATAATTTGGCCAGCAGCTGCTTGAACCCATAAAATAGGGTTCCTGTAGAAGACTCGGGGGGAAGTCCGTAGACGTGGGGAGACTGCTGTCTGCGATGAGTATGGCCCTTGGTGCTCTCTCTTGGGATCTTCGGATCTGCCTGCCTCCAGGGTGAGTGTCCTCTCCCCTGGATTCCTGTCTTCTCTTAATCATCCCCTCCCTGCCCAGAAAGGGAGTGTGTATTTCTGTAGCTGCTTTGCCTGTTTCCCAGGGGGTAAGTTTCATCAAATGGGGGAGAAATAGGAAGTCCGGTGTGGCCTTGGCTGGCAGGCACAATCTCTGGTCCAACTTTACCAGCAACAAGCCTAATCCTTAACTCCCCACCCCCACCCCCATTAGCGGCAAGTGCTAATTCCTAGACTGGTTCCGAATTCAGAGAAGAAAGCATATGCAACATCAGTCTCATGACAACACCACACTTATCACACCCATTAGCAGTAGAAGTGTCAGAAGCTCCTGGGAGCACTCAGCTCCAGGCCAAGTGTGATTACAATTACACCCCTGAACCCCAGTCCTTTAAGGTGCAGCCTGGAGATGTGCAAAAGAGCAACCTGAACTCCTGCTATATGCTCTGACTCTTTCCAGCTTCCATAGCTCATTGACATCATTATCCTCTTTGACAACGGTTGTTTGGTTCTCAAGAATAACCCTGGGGTGAGCGGGTAGAGACTGTCAACTCCATTTTACAGATAAGGAAGTTGAGGCTCTGAGAGATGAAGTGACCTTGGGCCCAGGGCTAGGATCCAGGTCTCTGACTTCTAAGCTTCAGATGGTCATGAAAGAGGTAGCTGTCACTCACCTCTTGAGTTTCCTCCAAACAGAAATATCTTTTTGTAATGAAACAAACTGAAATTACTACTATCAACATAAAAACTTATGTCTTTCAGTTTTGAGTAAATACTCAAAAGTATCTCACTTTTACTATAAATGGGGTCATTTTTCACATGCTGTTCTTTAACCTGTTTATTTAACTCAAGAATACACTGCATATCTTTCCATCAGTACATCCATCTTAGTGGCCACACAGTTTTCAATGACATAGCAGCACCGTCACTTATTTTACCTGGTCCTATACTAAGGACTTTTCAGTCGTTTTACATATTTTGGTATTATAAACAATACTGCGATAGATCTCTATTTGTACATGTCTTTGTACAATTGGCTTAATTCCCTGGGATATAATTCCAGGACCTTCTGGGCCAAAGGGTATGCACATTAAAACATTTGGGCCCTAACCGGTTTGGCTCGGTGGATAGAGCGTCGGCCTGCGGACTGAAGGGTCCCAATTCCGGTCAAGGGCATGTACCTTGGTTGCAGGCACATCCCCAGTGGGCAGTGTGCAGGAGGCAGCTGATCGATTTTTTTCTCTCATCGATGTTTCTAACTCTCAATACCTCTCCCTTCCTCTATGTAAAAAAATCAATAAAATTTATTAAAAACAAAACAAAACAAAAACATTTGGGTACAGCCACTCAGACTGCCCTCATAGAAAGATTGTAAAATGTAGATGGGCTACCCAGTCTCTGAGAAGGTCTATTTCCCACGCTTCACCCAGCCACGGGCATCACCAACTTTCCATCCTCACCACCCTGACTGCTCAACACTACCTCATCTTCGTTTCAATCCGTTTCAACCTGCAGTTGTCTCTGAATACTCATTGGTTTGGGCATTTTTCTGAGCTCTTTCAGCCATTCTTTGGTTGGTTTGTTTCTGCTGCTGGTTTCCTTTTGCCCATTTTTTCTAGAGGAGTGAACACTTTCCTTTGGATATTTACGAACAGAATGAGTTTCTAATCATTTGTGACTAACCTGACAGAGATAAATTTGGGGTGCAGGAAGAGGGCGGGGAAGTGCATGCACAGAAGGGGACCAAGGCTGCTGTCTTGCTGGAAACCACTCCCTCCCACTGCGGGACCCTGAGTGGCAGCCTCGGGGCTGGAGACCTGAGACCCTGGAAGTCAGCACCCACCTCCACGAAGGCGAACTTCTCCTCACTGGTGTAGTTGTAGCGCGTGGCTCTCTCGTACTCCTCGGCCGTGCCTGGGCAGTCCTTGTTACAGAACTTGTCGGTGGGGTGAACCAGCTTCCAGGAATACTGGGTGGGGGGTGAGGGACCACACAAATGCCCATCAGCAGAGCATGGACAGACAAAAAAGAGGCGTGACCATGCCCTGGGAGACTATTCAGCCACTGAAGAGACTAAAGTACTGATCCATCCTACAGGATGGATGGACCTTGAAACCATACAAAGTAAAAGAGGCCAGCCACAAAGACCACATAATATAGGATGTGCTTTAGGGAACATCCAGACTTGGGAAATCTATGGAGACAAAAAATAGATTAGGGCAGGGGAAACAGGGCATGGAGTGGGGGGGGTGTGTGCAATTGATTTTTGCAGTGATGACAATGTTCTAAATGTGTGATTGCACCGCTCTGCAAATATACTGAAGACCAGGGAATCCACATTTTAAATGGGTGAATGGCATGCCATGTGAATTGTGTCTCAGTAAAGCTGCTGTAAAAAGGGTGCTTGGGGGGGGGGGAGGCAGAGGCAGACAGGTTCCAAGTGAACCGAGGTTGGTCTGAAGAGGGCAGGGGAGGGGCAGCCTCCACCTGGGACACCTACCACCTCCATGACGTGGGCGCTCCACTTGGATAAGAGCTGCAGGCCCCGCAGGGCCAGGTCGAAGAGCTCGCGATACTCCTCGTCGGACTTCTGGCTGTCCAGCCCCGAGCCCGTCACCACCTGGGGAGCAGGAGCCGTCACCCCCACCACCCACGTGCCTGGCACTTTCATGCATTACTTCATTGATTCCCCTAAGATCGCTACACAGAGGTGCTTCATGACATCCCCGTCACTGACAGAGTGAGGCTCGGACAGTGTCCCGCTGAGTGAGTTCATGTTCGTGAAACAACAACATCTATCACATAAGGTGACTTTAATCAGAAAAGCGCAAGGTTGATCGGATGATGAAAGGGTTGTGACCAGCTATAGGAACCTAACCCTGTATTTCCTCCGGGGAGCAATGGTTCAGTATTGGTTAATTCCGTGTTCATGGCCACTTCTTAGAGCATTATTGCGAATGAAGAGAACGATCTGCATATACACATGGATAAAGCGTATGATTTAAAAATAACTGAGCCAGACTCATTCTTAGTCCACAACCAAAACTTCACAAGGAATAAAGGAGATCCCTGCCCTTAAAGTCGTCCCACAGCCTCAGTTCAGTTGACTGGCACATGGGGTTAAGAAAGTCCAGGAGTTTGCACTTGTCCCTGGTCTATGCCCACTGGCCTAAGACCACACTGTCCGCATTTGTCTGACTGTCCTCCTTTCAAATACAGTGCCTCCTTGATACAAGGCGTTTCCGAGTTTGCATTTGGGAAGCATGGGCACTGGCTCCCAGCCACCTGGTGTCACCAGTGAGTAAGCATGGGACAGTGCAGCCATCCACCCAAGAGCTCCGGGTAACAGAGGAACTCAATTCAGGGCAGCTGTGCTGTTAATCCAACTTGTACACTTATTGGAAGGGTTTAGTGGGAAGAGATCCAGGAGTATATATACTAGCAGCTCTCAACCTGTGGGTCGAGACCCCTTTGGCGGTCGAACGACCCTTTCCCAGGGGTCACCTAAGACCATCCTGCATATCAGATATTTACATTATGATTCATAACAGTATCAACATTACAGTTATGAAGTAGCAATGAAAATAATTTTATGGTTGGGTCACAACATGAGGAACTGTATTTAAAGGGCCAGAAGGTTGAGAACCACTGATATATACTCTCAAATGTTAATCATAGTCGGTTCTGGGTGGTAGGATCTTACATGACGGATTTTCCCTCCTTTTGCATCTCTCTCTCTCTCTCTCTCTCTCTCTCTCTCTCTCTCTCTCTCTCTTTTTTTTCCCTGAGGTGTTCTGGCTTGTTCAATGATCAGTCATTATTGTGTAATTTTAAAATATTTAGATGGTGTTATGAGCAGGCGTGTTTAGAACTCTTCCTGTTGCTATCTAGGGCAGAGATGGTTTGGAACACGTTCTAACAATTCCCAGTTACTCTGCTAGGCACAATGCGTTTTCCGTGCATCAGAGCGTTTAATCCTCTCCATGAACCTTTCTGGATATAATTACCTTCATTCTGCAGAGCAGGAAACGGGGGCAGAGATGCTGAGTCACTGGTGATGGTCAGCAGCAGAACCAGAAACAAACCCAGTTCTGTGTGGCTCCAAAACCCATGCTCCTGGCCATTCTAACCTCCTGCCTCTAGCGGGTATTCTCACACTCCTGCTCTCCATCATCCCTGTGGTCATTTCTGTCCTGCCTGCTCCTCACCCCTTCTCCCCTGGGGCCCACATGGCCTCCCTCCCAGCAGCTGGAGTGAGCTCACCTCACTGTTGCTGTAGCGAGCTAGTTCGGAGATGAAGCGGATGTGGTCATCTCGGATCTGAACCATCTGCTCGCAGATATTGTACTGGGGGCTGATGCTGCTCTGGGTACAGGTCCACCTGGGCAGAGAATCACAGGGTCGGAGCAGGTCCTGGTCTCAGGCACCTGGCGGGACAGGCTCCTTCCGCTTACATGTTGCTCCTGGTGCCCAGCCAAGGTGGCTGGCTCCCCTGGGTAGAACCAAGAGGTAACCCAGACACGAGCACGACAGCCTGTTCATCCCACATTGTGGGGATCACAGGCTGAGCGGACCAGCCCTTCCTCCTCCTTTAGGACCCAATCAGTCTTTCCCAGGTTCCTGGTGTCCACGTACTTACCAGTTACATGAGTGAGAAGGGAATTGCAGCCTCTCTAGGGCTACCAAGGCCTGGAATCCACGCAAGGAAAAAGCAAGGTGGGTGATCTCCCCAAGCCTGTCTACTGACTCTGACATCCTGAGGTTGAAGCCGACTTTGGAGGGGCCTAAGGGGAAGGACTTTTCAACTGTGATCCAGTTGTGATCCAGTAACATGCAAGCAAGCAATTCATGGTGAGGGAGGCCATGGTCATTCATTCTCTCTCTCTCTCTCTCTCTCTCTCTCTCTCTCTCTCTCTCTCTCTCTCTCTCTCTCTCCTCATCCTCTTCTTCTTTTACCACCTCTTCCTCATCAACCATTATTTTTAAACTTATCATTGGGGGAATCATCCTAAATTGGAAAGGAAATGAATGAAAGAAAATCTTCCCTCTCCTTCCCCAAGAGAAAAAGGACAGCCCCCTTTGACCTCTAGTGTTGGGTGACCCGGCAGACAGATTAAAAGCGCAGTCACCAAAAAAGGCAGATAAATGTTTTGGCAAGAATTTAATATTTCAGCCCAGTCCAGTGTGGATTAGCGGTTGAGCATTGACCTATGAACCAGGAGGTCACAGTTTGATCCTGGTCAGGGCACATGCCCAGTTGGTGGGCTCGATTCCCAGTGGGGGGCATGCAGGAGGCAGTCAATCGATGATTCTCTTTCATCACTGATGTTTCTATCTCTCTCTCCCTCTCCTTTCTTCTCTCTGAAATCAATAAAGACATATTTGGGGGGGGGGAAGAATTTAATATTTCAAAGAGAGCCCTGAAGTGGCCCTCACAGAATGTTCAGGACGGTGAGAGGCTTCCTCATGCTGGTTTTATTTCGGGTCAGCAGCGTAGGATAGGGACACAACCGCTCGGACTCCTGCTGCCCCACCCTGGCCGCATCACCATTCCCAACCAACCTCCAGGGGCAGGGAACTCATGCAGAAATGTGGGAAATGAGTTCAGCATTCTGGACTTGGTGCTTCTCCTAGAACACCTCCCGCTGCTCTGGCAACCAGCAGGTTATGAAGAGACTAACCCAGCTTTCCTTGGGCTCAAGGCTGGCAGTTTTAAGGCCTCAGCCCTGAGTAAAGGACCGTCACCTGCCTCCCCTTAACTTCCTCCCCAAAATGAAAAGGTCAAAACTACCCAGCTTTGGAATGAGACACAGGCAGAAGAAACCTCTTAACAACCCCAGAGATAAAGGCTGCAGCTATGTGTCCCCACTCCTGTGAGGCACTGACACCCCAGACTCCAGATCTTAGTGTAAATTCCCTAGGATGGTGGTTTATAGAACGACCTAAGGCGAGGCCATCAACCAGTTCTCGCGCTAGAGCTGTCCAAACCATACGCGCTATGGCATACTTACTCCATGGGCATGGAACCTGAGGAGGGAATCAGGGGGATAAAGAATGACGTCATCTTGCTTCTCAAGGAAGGACTCCTGCTGTCCCAGTGCAGCTGGGATAGAGAAGGGGGTGTGGCTGTGCTCTGAGCACTTTTGAACCCCAGCGGCAAAGGGTGGATACAAAAGGGCTCAGAGCACCCTCCACTGCTCCCCTCTGGAATCCACCTGCCCAGGGCTCTGGGGAGGGGGGAGGGACTGAAGTGGCCCCTCGGCCCCCTGCCCGGGCTGGGCGCCTCGCGGGAGCCGAGAGACATTACGGCAGGCACTCACTTGGACTTGTTCTCTTCATAGTGAGCACTGGTCTTAATGTATCTGGCCAGCTCTATCTGCATGTCGCCGAATAGGGGCACCACCTGCAGCTGCTGCAAAGGAAGCAAACACAGCGCGTGAGACGCCGAGGGGGGACGAGGTGGCTGCCTTCCACCAGAGGAGGCAGCCTCCCTCCATGAGCCTCTGGGCTGACCCCTCGCTCCTGCTTCTGATGATGCTTCCATGTGACCCTGGAGCCAAAAAGAGCCCCAGCCAGCATACAGGTCCCCTGCCTCCATCCAACCGTATGATCCAGCAACTCAGCCCAGAGAGGCAGTGACTTGTCCAAGGTCGCCCAGCACGCAGACCGGGTGAAGGATGAGGACCAGGTGGCCTGCCTCCCAGGGCAGGGTCTTTTCTGCTCTAATTTCCCTCGGGTTGGATGATTCTGCCGCTTGGAACTCTGGGCTAGGAGTGGGTGCCTGGATGCTACTGGCTAGGTGTAGTGTTTCTGAGAAGCTCCAGTGCAAAGTCACTGAAATCATAACACCTAACACCAGAGGGCAGACAAGTCCCATCTGAAGACCAAGGGAAAGGAGGCTGGCATTCACTGTCTGCTGCTGATGCACTGAACACGTTGCCAACTACTTCAAAACCAGGGACTTTTTAGGGCCGTGTAACTACTCTGTATGACATAGTGTAGGTACATGTCATTCTGCATCTGTCAAAACCCATAGTATGTACAATGTCAAAAGTGATCCCTAATGTAAACTGTGGACGTTGGGTGATAATGACGGATCAATGTAGGTTCATCAGTTATAACAGATGCACCACTCCGGTGGGGGTATTGATAACGGAGGAGGCTGTGCATGAATGGGGGGGGGGGGAGCAGGAGGTATAAGGAAATCGTTGTACTTTGTGCTCAATTGTGCTATGAATCTAAAACTGCCCTTTAATAAAAATTAAAGTCTTTTAAATAAAACAAAAAATAGTATCTCAAGCCATACAATAACCCGTGAGGTCAATACTATTATCATTCCCACTTCAGAGATGGAGTAAAGGAAGCTCAGATAGAACGAGTGATTTTTTTACAAAGTCAGACCAGCTAGAAGCCAGGGAGCCAGGACTCTGAGCCAGGGTTCCGACTCACCTGTGCAATCCCACGGAACCCTCAAGGGAACCCTATAACATGGGCCCCTCAGTGTTCATTGGAGGCTGGGCACTCAGTCTCACAGGTTTCAAGACTTTCCCGAAGTCGTCCAGTTCCTAAGTGGCAGAGTCCGACGAAAGCCCGGCCCATCCGAGGCGATGCCCAGTTCTTCCCCTCCACCCCACACCATCGCCCTGATGAAGGCAGAGGCAGGCTTTGCACAGGACCCCCAAGATGAGCCCTGTTTCCATTTGGGGCAGCTGCAGAGAAAGTGAAAGTTCTAGTCTCTCAAAGAAGCCAAGGCACAGAATGACTGCTGGCGACTTCTTTCACCTTAACCTCAGAGTTGGTGGGACTCAGGCCCAGCCTGGTGTCCCCTATGTCACACCTGCAAAGGGGGTTCCGCTTTGAATGGTAACCCTGGCTTTTCCAGATCTGACCTCCAAGGCTCCACCCCATGCCCGCAGTGCCCAACACTAGCATCAACTAACAACATGGAATTTGTCTCCAAAGTAGGAAATCCTTTCACGAAAACCTCAACGGCTTAGCTTAACCGCCATGTTTTATTTTTAAAGATTTGGGGTGAGAAGATGTAATCTCTGGGGCACTGGAACAAACTGGGTGTATGAGGGGAGCTCTGAGCCATGCTGCCCAGGGGCAGGGCCAGCCAAGGTGGCCTCTCCTGGGCCAGGAGAGAGGCTGTGATTTTGCAACTGTCCATCAGTTTAAAATGCAGTCTAATCCTTCTGCTCCTGTGAGTTCGGATTTATATTGAAAAATAAAGCAGTCGCTGTCTTCTGCTGTGTACCCCTTTGTTTACATAGTATGGGATTCTGGAGAAAGAGGAAAAAGCAGTCTGCGTATTGGATCCAGCCAAATCCCAGCGGAATCCTCGGACTTAACCCAGTGTGACTTGTAAGGGGCTGCCTTCTAGTGTAGACTCCTCTACTACAGGCAGCTGGAGGCCCTGCCATTCTAGCCTCTTCCTCCTCCTGGGGCCTTCAGAGCTACAACCCAACCAACAAGCCTCACTACTTGCTGGTTCATTTCATTTCTTTCCCCTGAGAGACAGCCCCTTGGTCCCTGCCCAGCCCCAGCCCCAGGTGCTGACCTTAAAGAATTTATCAATTTTACTGAGGTTGATTCTCTTCTTGGCATCCAGTTTGTAGATGTTACTGACATTTCCATCCATCAGGTAGAGACCAAAACCCATCACCTGGAGTGAGGAGGGGCAGAGCACAGAAGCCTATCACATCTGACGGAAAAGTTAAAAAACAAACAAACAAACACAAAAAAAGTCTGACTGTACAGAGGAAGCTAGAATGAACAAGTCACAATGCCACGCTGCCCTGCAAACTCCATGCGGGTGCCATGGAAAGGTAAGGAAGGGCATGTCCACAGGCCTGGGATGCGCAGACTAGCAAGACTAACGAGGAGGAGAGGAGGAAAAAGCAAACCACCAGGGAGCTTTGAAAGGTGAGGTTCCGGGGAAGAAAGAATCAGAAGGGGCTGTGCTGTGTGTAAAAAGAAGGTGGAGGCTGTTCATTTCAGTGTGACAGCTGTCAGAGGGAAATTAGGAACATCCCGAGCAGCTAACAATAAAATAACTTAAAAAAGGAAAGCTGGCCCATATGACAGCATTAATATTCCAACACATTTAATGAAGAGATAAGACTTCCACATGCTTCATTTATGTATACTGCATTTGTTGAAAATATATAAGCATAGGAAAATGAGAAATACATAAAAATGCTAAAAGTGTCACCTCTGGATAGAAAGATTGTGAGAGATTAATATTTTTTGTGCTTCTCTGTATAACTCAGATTTTTCTACAATGATCAATATTACTTGATAATTTAAAAATCAGACTTGTAAACTGATGGATCAAATATGATGATTCTGGCAAAACAGAGCAAATGCTTGAAGTTTTTGCCTCCCTTTTGAGTTGGTTGTTTCTCCTCCTAGAAGTCTGAGTTGACGAGGATATGTACACAGAGGCTGTGCTATAAGAGCATTCAGTGCAGCTTAGCACACAAATATCCAACGAGAGGGGATTGATTAACTAACAACATCTCCATAGAACAGCATCCTTGGCAGCCACTAAAAATTACATTGTGGAAATGTCCTTAATGTCTGGAAAGGTGTAGATGACATGTTAAAGGGGGGAAAACAGGTTACAAAACATTATGTGTAATGAGATCTATATCCATGGTTAAGTAAGAAAAAAATATATACTGTGTTTTAAAAAATGATTTAAAATAAGAAGGAGGTGAGAGGGCACGTCCACACCACGGTGTGCGTGGCCACGGCGGCTGTACCTTGAGGAGCATGTGCTTCTCGCTGGGGGTCAGGTACATCTTGTTCTCGTAGTAATCCACGCAGATGTTGACAATGTCCGCCAGCAGCTCCTCATAGCCTGGGATCACTTCCAGTTGCTGATGGAGACACTAAACAGCAGCGCCCCCCGTTGGTCAGATCCTTTTCTGCTATTGCACCCTTCTCATCCGCACCGTGTGGATGGACCCCCCTCCCACACACACACAAGCGGACCACTAAGTGGGGGGCAGCCTGCATCCTCTCAATGTCCCCACATTGGCTGGTCTGAGCTCCTACACATCTCCCCTGGCAGGGAACTCACTCCCTTAGGGGCTTCTCCATGTTATTCCCTGACCGTCTTGATGATTAGAAAGTATATTATTGGATAATAAAGACCATTACAAAATGATAAACATAAACAAATACAGAGACAGAGCAGCCTTGAACAGACTATCATCCTACAGCTGGAAGGCTGGGGATGGTTGGGGGGGAATTAAGAGATCAACTGAAAGACTTGCATGCATGCATAGGAGCATAATCAATGGACACAAGAATCTGGGGGTTAGGGAGGGGGGGGAAGGGCAAGGGGAAAAATGGAGATCTATCTATGATTTGTTGTAATACTTATCTATCATTTATTGTAATACTTTAAGCAATTAAAAAAAAAACAGAAAAAAAAAAAAGAAAGTATATTATTGGGCTGAGCTGAAAAGCAGCTCAGCTTTATAGCGGAAGGCCTGTTAGTCTTCCCAGTTTAGTGTTGAGGCTGTGGACTTAGCCATGGCGTCTCCTCAGATAATAGGGGATGGCCTAGCCCAGGGTAGGAGAGCTGGGTCAGCAGCAGTCTCCCTCCTGGCAGGACATAGCGGTATAGAAAGAAACGCATCTCCCGGGAGAAGGGTCTGACGACAAGGGACTGCGTTCCAGGAAAGAAACCTAGAGCCTCAAACTTGATAGCCTTTTGCATTCACACGGAGTAGGGAGGGCCTAGCAAAGCCAGCAGCATCACTGAGAGAGAGCCGAATCTCCAAACCCTTCGAAGATGGAGGACCCCATTCAGCCTGAGTCCTGCTGACGTTCTTGCTGGTGCCTGTTTAGGCTGAACTGACAGATGAGCAAGACAGGTTACATCAGACAGAGCGCGAGAGCCACAGCCCAGCGGGGGTGTCCTGGCAAGCAGTGGCAGTAATAACAGCTCCATTTTCTTATGTCCTTGCCATTTGTCAGGCTCTGCATACGGAGGGCTTTTTATACAGTATCTCATGTATTTCTCACAACAGTCCTCTCACATGGATCCTCATAACATTCTCAAAACCCCAGGCCGGTTTTACAGATGAGAAAACCGAGGCTTAGACCTTACCCAAGGTCTCATGATGGGTCAGTGAAGGGTCTAGGGTTAGAAAACAAGGCTGTTTAACTCCAGAACCCATGCTCTCAGGCTGCACTAATGTGGGGGCAGGACAGAGGCTGAGAAGGTTTTCAGGGAACCAAATTGGGAGAGGATGAAAGGATTGTGTGGGAGGGGAGACTTAATCCAAAGTCTAACTCTGGAGCAGGGCAGTGAGGGTGTTAGATCTGGACTCAGCTCCTCTGCTCACGGTCTACCCACCCTCCAGGCCCCTGCCTGTGTCCCGGGACGCCAGGCCTGGACTAACGTGGAGTTTGCCATCACCTGGGTGATCCTGTTGTGGTTGGCCAGGAACATGGAGAGGTTCTGCGACTCCTGGATAGACTGGGGGTCCGCCATCTTCCTCAGGAACTGCGCCGCCCTGAAACACGGGGTCGCAGAAAGGAACACTCAAGCAACCAGGCTAACCAGGCCTCTTGGGCTCCGCCTCCCACCCGACCCGAGTGATACTGCCCCCGAGGCAAGGCAGCTGTGGCATCACAGGTGATTAAAGTCAATGGAGAGCATGTTCTGGAGTCACTGGGAGTCGTTTAGGCCCTTCTGATAAGGGTACCTGAGATTGAGAGGCAAGGATGCCCTGAAGCTCAAACTCCAAGTTGAAGGGCAGCTAGCATCCTATCAACCAGCTGGAGGGTAAGACAGAGCGAAAGGAGCATCCCTGGCCGCAGCGGCCTCCAGTGGACCTGCGCAGAACCAGGGGCAGGAAGCTTTGTTTTCGTTCTGTTTTGTGTTGTTTATTGGAAAACCTCCACGCTTCTACAGCGAAGCGTTACATAGAACCCCATCTATCTAAGCTACTGGGATGGAGAGTCAAGGGATGATGGGTGTGGGGAACACACGCAGGACATGAAGGGAAAAACTGTGGCGGCGCAGACTTTTCTAGCTTAACCTGGACCCTTTGTGAAAGGTGCCACTTCTGAGTCAGGCTTGTGAGGACTTCTGCCTGCTGGGCACCCACAGGCTTCTTTCACAGCTCACTCAGGAGGATAGCGTGTTGAGAATCAGTCTGTTGTCTGCTTTCTCCAGTTACCTAGGAGCCCTGGGATGACGTGTTTCAAGGACAGGCCTTTCATCAGACACAGAAAAGCTTTCCCAAGAGATGTGTCTAGACAACACAGAGGAAATCTGCTGCTTTTGACTCACCCTCCCGCCCCCGCCCATTTCTGGGTGGCTATACTTCCTCACTCTCTGTCCTTCTAAGCTGACATTGACCCCCAAGTGACCCATGTGAGCACCTGTCCAATCAGAGCCCTCACCCACACAATGGCTGATGAGGAGCCTGGCGCACGACCAAGCTGGGACTTTTGCAAAATCATTTGCAAAGAGGAGCATCGTTTTCTCCCCTTGAAGCTGGGGTAGCTATGCTGGACTGAGAGGGGTGGGAGGTTTAAAGCTGCCGGAGGCCACCCCAGGGCACAGCCTGCCTGAGAGTGAGCTGGGGCTCTTCAGTTCCGGGAGCCAACTCGTCCCTCTCCCACAGAAGCAGCTTGAACTGGTTTTCTGATTCTTACAGGAATGATGGTGTGACCACTTTATGATGATCTCACTGGCCCTGCACTACAAGGGGCAAGAGAGGATGCTGCTGCTCCACAGATGGAGAAATGAGCATCCGATTCCATCTTGAGACAGAGAGCCCTGCACAGACCCAGCTGCCCCCGGACCCAGCCCTTCACCTTTCTCCTCAAACCACACAAACAGGTCTGGCCCAGTCACCGTGCGCCTGGGGCGTGGCTCGTTTGATTCTGGAGAAGGGGCCTGTTAGGCTCCATCCTCTTCCTCCCCTCGGCAGGCTACCCAGGAAGTGGTGGGCAGGGGAGGCTGACCTCTTGTAGGCAGAATGGTCGTTCTTGACGCTGCACTTCATGTTCTTCAGCTCGTCCAGGACCGCGAACATGTTGATGAACTTGCCCAGGGTCAGGAGGTAGGCCTCGGAGACGAAGTCCTTCCTCCGCTCGGCGTGGCACAGCCGCTTCACCTCGCTGCAGAACCGCTCGATGGCCTTGCGCTGCAGGCGGGGCGGGGCAGCAGGTAAGGACGGCAGCGTGGGTGGGGGCGGCTCCCTGCGCTCTCAGGTGGGGAGCAGGATCAAGGCTCCCCTGGGGCCCTGGTCAGAGTCCGGACATTCAGAGGCAAATCCGCCAAGAGGTCTTCCTCAGAGGAGTCCCTACATTCAAAGCTGATTTCTCAAGGGACACACCGCCCAGGTGAGTGGACCCCACGCATTTGTTCGTCAGGCTTTTGCAGAGAAGCCCCATGTTACTCACTGTTGTGTTCCAGTGCCTAGGACAGTGCCAGGCACCACTCGACAAGGAGGCAGAGATCCAGAGAAAGAGGTTCATTCAGCCAATAAATAGTATTTATTGAGTGTCTGCTAGGCACCATTCTAGGCACCGGGATAAAGGAATGAGAAGAAAAAAATCTCTACCCTACGGGGCTTCCATTTTAGTGAGAGAAGACAGAAAACAAAATAAACCACTTCTGTACATCACAGTGTGACATGTGTTATGGAGAAAAATAAAGTGGGGAAAGGGGGGGCCGGGGAGGATGCTTGCCCAGAGCTGGGATGGATGGGGGTATAATGGGGTGTTAGCAACAGGGAATAGGATTTCTTTTTGGGGTGGCAAAGATGTTACAAATTGACCCTGGTAATGAACACACAACTCTGTGAATGTACTAAAAATCCTTGAACGGTCCACTTTAAATGGATGAATTATATGGCATGTGAATCATTTCTCGATAAATCTGTTACCAAAAAACAAACAGCTGAATAACAATCCGAAAACAAGGCTAAAGAGTAACCCAGACAGAGAGCCAGAGGGAGGAAGGGGAGCAAGAGGAGGAGAAGAGAAATGACTCCTTGTGTGTGCTCTCCCTCCTCAGGCCGATACCCACTCGGAATTCCTCGCCTGTGAAGGCCAGACTGGCCGCGCCGTCCCCTTCCAGAGCCTAAGTCCAATAGCACTTTCTATGCTGGTGGAAACATCCTGTGTCTACAACCCCTAATATGAGAACCACTCACCACATGTGGCTACTGAGCACTTTGTGTTCGGGCAATGGAGGACCTGAATTTTACATTTTATTTAATTTTAATTAATGTAAATACCCACACGGGGCTATCGTGCGTAACAGCGTAGCTCCAGGTGGTCCCAGGTCATTCTTTCTCGGTTTCTGTATAGTTTTTCTCTCTTGGACCTGCCTTCCTAAAGAGTCCATGATGCTATTAACAGCAGCTTCGATGTGTTAACTCTCCTATGTAACTAGGGCTCTACGTGACTCTTTACAATAGACTTCTTTTATCCTCGCCACAAAACTGTGAAATATGTATTATTTCCAAGGAGAGAAAACTGAAGGTGTCAGATATGCTAAGTCACCCACAGGCACAGTCACACTGTGGCAAAGCCTTGGTCTCCTGCTTCCTGAGCCAGCGTTCCTGCCCTGGGCTGCAGGTATCCGCACCTTCCCAGACACCCCATCTCGCGCAAAGTAGGCCATGCAGAGCTGAGTTTGGGGCTGAGCACAGGGTGGATATCCGCCAGAGCCTGGAAGTCTGTTTACCAGTCTGAGCTCTCCGTGGAGCACGTGCAGGGCAGAGTGTGTGGCATGACCCCCGCCCTGGGGTACAGACTGGTCTTAAAATGCTCAACCTGCATTTCTGAGCAGCTTCCAACCTGAGCATAATAATCAACCTGTTTGCCTTATTTTTCCTTGGTCATTTCTGTTTAACGAGCTGCCCTCTTTTTTTTTTTTTTTTTTTTAATTGAACTAGCTTGCTCTCCTGAAAGCCCTTGGCTATCTTTTTCCTCCTTTCCTCCTTTAAAAATCACTCTTCCTGGTTTCCCAACTGGTCTTCCTGCTGCCACTCCGGTCCCCTCCCGTCCCTCACATCTGTGCTGCGCCTACCTCCCTTTCATTTCCCACAGAGCAGCTAGATGTTGTAAACCGACCAATCAGATTATGTCACTAGGGAAACTCACAGGAGAGAGCCCTGATACCCAAGGACTGATGGTGGAGAAGACATAGAGCCTGGTAGGAGGGGCGGAGGCGCTAAAGGGCTGGCCAGGCAACCACAGATGGCAACTGAAGTCCCAGAGAGATATCTCAGCTGTGGGGGGTGCCACTGAGAACCCTGGGATTTAATCCCAAAGCTGGGCTCCCTAAGCAGAGAGCACCAAGCTGAGGAGGGTACCCACATAACATCTAGCTGTGAAAAGCAATGGGGTGCTTTCTGCCAGGGAGTGGCAGCTAAAAGTTCGGGCACACTCTTAAAGGGCCAATACACAAAAATTCCCTGTGGAGCTACCCACCTTGTGCTCTGGCAGAGGGATGGTGAAGTGGACTGGAGCTGTGAGAGCAGAACCCAGGACTGGGGACTCGGGGGATAGAGCTCAGAAGGTAGACACCCCACGTTCCTGGGCTGAGTCATTTCCTCACACAGCAGAGAACATCTTTCCCACATAGACATTTGCTTTGCATGGGGGGGAAAGACAGTCTACACACCCTATTGGAAAACACCTTGCCCTGAGGCCACATTAAGATATTAAAAGTAAAAATTAGCCTCCAGGCAGAAGCAACTGCACCACCCTGTTGAAAAAACTCTTGTCTCACCGAGGATGATTGCTTGGGGGCAATTAAAGTCACATCCTATTAGTCTGTAGACAGAGGCAATCTCTGGAGGCTTTGAGTCTTTGCCTAATCCAATTAGCCAGAAACAGCCTTTAATGGTGTCCTGCACTGGAGATTGAGAGGTATAGAGGATCTACCTAAAACATAGTCACAAACCCAAACAGACAACCAAAATGATGAGACAAAGAAACAACCCTCAAATGAAAGAACTAGTGAATTCTCCAGAAGTGACAAGTGAAGTAGAGATAAGAAATTTGCCTGAAACAAAGTTCAGAGTAATGATGCTAAAAATGCTCAACAGTATGAAAAAAGATATAGTATCTATGAAAAAAGGACAGTCTGAGATAAAGAATGACATAACACAAATAAAAAACACATTGGAAGGAATACATAGCAGATTAGGGGAAGTTGAGGATCAAATCAGTGAATTAGAAGACAGAGTTGAAAATATCACTCAATTAGAGAGCCAAAAAGAAAAAGAAATTAAAAACAAAAACAAAAACAGGAGGTCAGCTTAAGGGAGCTGTGGATCAATGTGAAATACAACAATATTACAATAGTAGGTGTACCAGAAGAGGCAGAAAGGGAGAAAGGAATAGGAAGGTATTTGAAGAAATAATGGCAGATCCTGCCACTAGAAGCCTCAGTGGTTTCTGTGGTGATTTAATAAAACCCGCATACTGTTTTCACATCCTACTTCATGGCCTGCAATTCCCTGTATGGAGGGTCCCTGGCTACTGCTCCAGCCTCACCTTTTATCCCTCCCTCTCCCACTCCGCAGTCTCCCTGGCTTTCTTCTGTTTCCCTTCAGGCCTCAGGAGCATGACCTTCACAGTTCCTTCTGCCTGAAACCCTCTTCCTTGGACCATCACACACCAGCCCTTCTCATTACACAGACCTCAGTTCACATGCCACCTCCTGAGAAGCTGTCCCTAAAGTTGCAGCCATGTTGCAGACAGGGATTTTTAAAATGTTATTTATTCACGGCACATATTATGCCCTGAGAATTGTTGTTTGTTGTTTACTATCAATCTCTCCTCCTTCCCAGAACATACTCCTGTGCTCACTAGGATGGGAATTCCAGGGAGGGAGGGAGCTGTCCGTCTTGCTCACCTGGGGTGTGTGTCAGGGGCACTCAAAAAGTTTTGCCCGAATGAGTAAGCAACATGGCACAAACACCCAGACCCGTGTGTGTAGAAAGCGGGGGCCTTTCTCTAGTCTCCTGATCCAGATTCACCAATCCCTCACCTGGAAGTACATGAACTTCATGAGCTTGGTGACCTCCGGCTCCAGCACCTCCACCGTCTTCTCGTATATCTCCACGCGGTTGGGCTGCTCATTGCATTTCACCTGTGGGCAGAGGGTCTCAGACATCCTGATCCACCCAGGCAGCCCTGGGTCACCCCTGTGGGCAGAGGGTCTCAGACATCCTGATCCA
This sequence comes from Murina feae, assembly GCA_004026665.1. NCBI lineage: Eukaryota > Metazoa > Chordata > Mammalia > Chiroptera > Vespertilionidae > Murina > Murina feae. The sequence continues at coordinate 89,541 of PVJC01000605.1, forward strand.
CCCAGGCAGCCCTGGGTCACCCCTGTGGGCAGAGGGTCTCAGACATCCTGATCCACCAGGCAGCCCTGGGTCACCCCTGTTGACTTATTAATGGACCCCTTTCCACTCTTGAATGCACCTTATCCAGGATGATAAATGACAAGGTCACCCTGGTGAGAGGAGGCTGGGGTAGCCCTGACTGGGGCGACACTGCTCCCCAGACACTGGCTGCAGGAAAGAAACCAGCTGGTCCCAAGAACAGAACCGTCCACCCCTCAGTCTGTCTGTACTGTGACCAGTCACTGTACACACGTCCGTGCTTATCTGTAAGGTCTCCCTCTTTCAGCCTTTCCTCACTCTGACCCCAGAGGGGCCCCTCCAGATTCCGGCAGAGAAAAACGTTCCATCCACTGCTCTGGATGCACCCGGGGCAGAGCCCTCCGGCCACACCCAGGCCCACCAAGAAACCCATGTGCTCTGACCAATGGTTTTTAACACATCACAACCACATGGCGGGTGTTTTCACAGCACGCACACCCAGGACTGCTAACAGGGCGGCCAAAGCTGAGGAGTGAGCAAAGGGTAAGTTCAAGGTCATTCTTATACTGTTGTTTAGAAACCCTTAAAATAAGAGCAACAAGTTCAATGTCCAGGAATCGATGATTGAAAGGATAAAATGTGATACACTCAACTCAATATCATTATGTAACAAGGAATGAGACAGATCTATGTCCCTGACAGGGACAGACAGCCACCATAAACTGACAGGTAAAAACTGAGACGGAATAGGAAGTGTCGCTTAGTCCCATTTTTGTTAAACAAAATAGTGTGAGTTTGTTTGTTTGTTCATTTATGTTACAGGCACAGAAAATCCAAAAGGGTGCAAACCAAACTGTTAGTAAGTAGTTACCCTGGAGGACTAAGATTAAAGGAAGGTTGAGGAACTGTTCCTCTTTACACATCTGTGCCTCATGGATTTTATTAAAATGGGACTCAGCCCTAGCCAGTTTGGCTCAGTGGATAGAGCATCGGCCTGTGGACTAAAGGGTCCCAGGTTCGATTCTGGCCAACAGCACATGCCTGGATTGTGGGCTAGATCCCCTGCAGGGGAGGGGCATGGAGGAGGCAGCCAATCAATGATTCTATCTCATCATTGATGTTTCTATCTCTCTATCTCTCTCTCCCTTCCTCTCTGAAATAAATAAAAATACATTTTAAAAAATAAAATAAAATAAATAAATAGGGACTCATGAAATATATGACAATTATAATGATGGCTGACACATACACATATTATCCATATGTGTCAACATGAAAAAATAACATTGATAAAGAATAAAATGTATCCCAGCTGGCATGGCTCAGTGGTTGAGCATCGACCAATGAACCAGAAGATCATGGTTCGATCCCCAATCAAGGCATATGCCCAGGTTGTGGGCCCCTGTGGGGGGTGTGCTGAAGGCAGCTGATCAATAATGCTCTCTCACCTTGGATGTTTCTATCTCTCTTTCTCTCTCCCTTCCTTTCTGAAATCAATAAAAATATATGTTTAAAAAAGAATAAAGTGTAAAAGTCAAGTGGCAGAACTATTTAAGTAAAAAGCAACATACGCTTTGTAAATAATTATTTACAAAATAAAAATCATAGAAATATTCAGGATAGTCAGCGAGAAAGATCCAGAGGAACAGGCAGCAACCTGTGTCCATAGGGATCATGCTCGGTTGGGAGGTGGGCTTGCGTGGTGCGGGTGGGGACGTCTTGCTTTTTACTTATTACCTTTCTGCAATGGTTTGGGGTTGTACAGTTAGCATATACTGTTTTCCAAATAAAGTATATTGAACAATTGCTTAAAAGTCGGCATCAGTTTTATGGGACACTCTCAAAGGCTTTCAGCGTGCCCCCCTGGATTAGTTTTGCTCCCTGCCACCTGGAGAAGCTCAGCTCCCTGAATGAGGTAAGGTGGAGGGTGGTGGCGCCCCCTGGTGGCAGGAGAACCCCCAGGAAGGACAGTCTCACCTGGGGGATGGCCCGGGAACAGCTGCGCCAGGTGTACAGCATGACTGCATACTCATGTCCTTCCTCCAGCATTTCATTCTGAAAAGCAGAACACGCTCATCAGGGAGAAACTGCCCTGGTGCAACAGTGAGAAACCTCACTGCTCAGTGAGGTCTGTGCACCAGCAGCATCCCCATCACCTGGGAGGCTTGTTAGGAATGCAGAGCCTCAGGCTGCTGCCTGGCTTACAGAATCAGAATCTGCATTCAGGAACATTCCCAGGGGACTCACCCTCCCAGGTGCAACGTAAGTTTGAGAAGCACTGGCCTCAGGTATTCTCATCAGATACCAAGGGCTCTGTAAGCAGGCTGCAGATTTCAAAGACGGAGAGCCACCTCATAAAGAAGGCAACAGTTGTATTTGTTCTGACAGCAAAGGTTGTCCCAGATACACTTAGCAAGAAAATAAGCAAGTAGCAAAGCAGTATGCATAGCAGAGAGGCTATAGAAAAAGCTAAACAAAGAGGAGTAATTAGGAAAGTATATTATGGTATACTGAGAGGTATTTTGGTGGAATTGGACTAGCAGGCTCTCTGTGGGGCTGGATACACAGCATCACTCAGTTTTCCTATCACATAGAACCATAATGTTTGCACTTTTTTAGAAGAACTTATGTGACTATTTCACAAGCAGGAAAATAATTAATATCAATTCTTTAAAATAATGCAGAGCAGATAGTGAAACCAACAACAGCACAGAAAATATATCTGAAAAATACAGTAATGACGCACCACACCTAGTAAGTGCTACCATGGAAAGAGCTCTGAACTCACAGTCCAAATATCTGGGCTCCAATCTCAGCTTCATCTTGGCCGTTTGGCCTTCAGGAAATCACTGAACCTAAGATTCTCCATTTAGTGATGACAACAATAACAACCTCAGAGAGTTTTATGAGAACTACATGGAATACACACACACACACACACACACATGTAATCTGTAAAGGGAGCAAATAGTATTATGAGGAAATAAAACAGTCCGGCAGTTTCTCAAAAAGTTAAACACAGGGTAACCTTATAACCCAGCAATTCACTCCTAGGTAAATGCCCATGGGTCCACACAGAGACTGCGTACTTGATCACAGTAGTGTTACTCTAATAGCCAAAAGTGGACTCAACCCAAAAAGGCCAACAACTGATGAATGGAGAAATAAAATGTGGTACAGCCAGAGAAAGGAAGAGCATGCATCTATAAAAGGAATACAGTGCAGATACATTATACTAGTATAACATGGAAGAATTTTAAGAACATGATGCTATGTGAGAGAACCCAGGCACAAAAGGTCACATGTTGTAAATCCATTTAGATGAAATGTTCAGAATCGACAAATCCATAGAAATGAAAAGTAGGTTAGTGTTTGCGAGGGAATGGGAAGAGAGAGGAATTGGGAGTGACGACTAATGGGTTTGTTTTGTTTGTTTGTTTTTGTGGTGATGGAAATTAGATGGTGGTGATGGTTGTCTAACATGGTGAATATATTAAAAAACACTGAACTGTTCACTTTAAAGGGTGAATTTTATGTTCTATGAACGATATCTCAAAAACAGAAAGTATTAACTAGACCATTTCTTCTGTAAATGTTTGTATTGATATAAAAATGAACCCTTATTGATTTATTTTTTTTACTCCACATACCATGCCTATTTCATAATACCTTTCTAGTACAAGGTCAGATTTAATTTAGAGCTCATTTACTTTTTATGGCTTTGTTTTCAACAGCCAGTGCCACCAACAACTCACACTTTTAATCAGCACGTTGAAAATCAGGAATGTGTTGCCCTTGAGACGACAGAGAACCAAGGTGAAGTGTGTACGTTTCCTGCTGCTGTTGTTGCTTCAGAACACACATCAGAAAAGGGAAGTGACAGCAACGTAAAGAACATGTGTCTACCTGTTAGCAACAAACTAGCCCTTGGTAGGTGTGAGTATTCCAACTCACTCACTCAGAGAATATTTGAGCCCTGAGGGGTCCCAGGCTCTGCGCTTCATGCTGGGACTAGGGCAGTGAACAGGATGAGATGGACTCTGATCTATGGCCAGGGCAGGTGACCATCAACCAGGTTTGTTGTATAACTAAGCGTGCGATATAGAGGTCAGAGTGGCGTGGTGGAAGGCACCCTGGTGGGGCCGTGGAAAGCTTGATTTCTGATCCTGGCTCTGTTGGGCCCACCTTTTACCTTGAAAAAAATGTCACGGTTTTCTCACTGGAGGAAAAGAGTTGGCCTCAATCACTGCCTCACCCTGGGCTGCACATTAGTCACCTAGGGAACTTGGAAGCCTCATTATCCCTGGGGAGGGAGCCCAGGCATCAGCGTTTTAAAATGCCCCCCAGGTGAACCCAACCGGCAGCCAGGGTGGCAGCTGCAGGACTAAGGATCTCTAAAGTCCTTTACTTTTATAAGATTCTAAAAGTTCATGACTTAAACCCAATGTGAGTGCAGCTCAAGTTTCAGGACTGGTAGTGACAGACTGTACCTCTCAGCACTTAACTCAGCTCCTATCTGACCTCCAGCAAAGAGCTCTGATCATTCCCTGCAGCTCGTCAATTACATGGTTTATATACTTTCTCTCACGCCTCTTCTGGCTCTCCTCTGAGAGGTTGACGAAGTGCAGGCAGGAGAAATACAAGAAGGTGAGCATCTAATGACTACACTTTGCTGCTGCTAAGGCACTCTAGAGAGAGATTTAGCAAGTTACAAGGTAGAAATTGTTGAGTGAAGTGAGGTTTGGGCAATACTCAGGAATGCCAATGGTACACCCTATTCCTGACCCATCTAGGACCATATCAACGCTGTCCCTGTGTCAGCAGAATAACAGCCCCACAAAGATGCCTGAATCCTGATGCCCAGAACTGTGAAGACGATCCTCTACACAGCAAAAGGGCCTTTGCAGATGTAATTAAGTTAGAAACCTTGAAATGGGGAGGGAGGCTGTCCTGGATTACCTGGTGGACCCAAGGTAAGGACAAGAGTCCCAATAAGTGAAAGAGGGAGGTAGGCGAGTGAGAGACAGGATCGAGGGTGGAAGCAGAGATGGGAGTGATCGAACTGCTGGCTGGCAGAGAGTGAGCCGAGGAAGGTGAGCCGCCTGTGAAAGCTAGGAAAAGCCAGGAAACGGAGTCGCCTCCACAGCCCTTGACTTTAACCCTGTAAGATCCTGGCTAGACTTCTGACAGAAAGAACTGTAAGCAAATAAACTTGTGTTGGTTTAGGTCATTAAGTCTGTGACAATCTGCTACCGCAGAAATAGAAAACACAATCTCCCTCTAAACCAGCTCCTCCTTCTGAGTTGCCTATTGGTGCCCTGACCTGGTATTTATACAGCCAACTGTTAAGCCAGGTGGAGTTAACCTCCAGTGTCTCTCATATCCGCTTCCCTAGCCAGCCCTCATGCCATCACCCTCACTCAGCCTCTAATACCTCCATGTAGATAACCTTATCTCAACCAGTGTATTTGCCTCACAACTCATTCTAAACATAACTAAAAATGGAACTTATTCCCCAAGCAGAGGTCTGTTCACATTTCTCCCAGGGACAAACATTTTCTATTGCTTTTGACTTTTATTAAATGAATTAAAGCCCTCTATGATGGGTGAATTGTGTCCCTCCAAAATTCATATGTTGACATCCTAATCCCCAGTACCCTAGGATGGAACTATATTTGGTGATAGGGCCTTTAAAGAGGTGATTAAGTTAAAATGAGGCTTTCAGGATGGACCCTAATCCAATCTGTCTGGTGTTCTTTTAATGAGAGGAAATTTGGACACACAGAGACACCGTATGTGTGTACCCACAGAAGAAGGGCAATGCGAGGACACAGTGAGAAGGTAGCGGTATGCAAGCCAAGGAGAGAGGCCTTAGGAGAAACCAACCCTGCCGACACCTTTATATTGGACTTTTAGCCACTGGAAGTGTGAGCCACTCAGTCTATAGCACATCACAGACCCTTATCTAGTTTTCCATAAGTACCAGAGAATTTCTTTATATGCTTCTTACAATCCAAACCTAGGCAGCCTTGAAAATTTTTGCCTGTGGCCTGACCAGGGTGGCTCAAGTGGTTGACCTATGAACCAGAAGATCAAGGTTCGATTCCCCATCAGGGCACATGCCCAGGCTGTGAGCTTGATCCCAGTGTGGAGTGTGGCGGAAGCAGTCAATCTATGATTCTCTCTCATCACTGATGTTTCTATCTCTCTCTCTCTCTCTCCCTCTCCCTTCCTTTCTGAAAGCAATAAAAATATATTTCTGAAAAAGAAAAGAAAGTCCTGGATTCCAGGTACAACCCCATGATTTACTAGTAGGATCATGAGCAACTTGCTATTAACTTCTCTAGGCCTCCGTTTTCTTATCCCTAAAATGGGTATAATGACCTCTTTGCAAGTTACAGGGCTGTTATAAGGTTCCATGATATCATGTATGAACATACCTTATAAATTTTAAATATATATATTATATATATGTGCTATATATATAATATATATTGTTATAATGCAATTTGTGTATTCACATATTTTATACATACATATGTATAATACAAGGCCTTACTCAAAAGTCACTTCCTTCATCAAGCTCTTCCCAACACACTCTTAAGGCCCCTTCAAAAACAAAGAACTTTGTACTTTTACTATGTCATTTACCTTTAATTTTGTGCATTTTTATTGATCTGTAAAGAGTAGTCTAGAGCAGACAGATCTTATCAGTGGTAGGACCCCATGTAACTTACTTAACTTTTCTGGATGTCAGTTTTCGCATGCATGAAATGGGTATTGTAATAGAACCTACCTCACAGTGCAGTGCGTTGAGGAATGAGACAATGCATTTAAAATATCTAGAAAGTGTTTGATAAATGGTAAGCTTGTCTATATTTTCACTTGACTCATTGAGAATCTCGTTTGTCCTTGTATACCCCTCCCCAGCATTTAGCACAGACTCTGCAGGCCCAGGTGCATACTATTTATTAAATAAATGGGTGGGGTATGATAAGACCAGGTTTTAGAGTATAGCTGATATAGAGAGAAAGTTCCAGAGAACTGCAGGCACAGCCTGTGAATGAGAATCTGAATTCCTCAAATTTCAGTGATGCTTGAGAATAAAATCCATGAAAGCCACAGAGGGAAGGAGCGATCCCTCACAGATGGGTCAGACAGCTGGCCCCACGTGCGAATGATTTAGGCCACCAACTTCCTCGAGGCAACAACATGTGATTCCAAAGCTGCCGTCCCTTTATGAGAAATCTTTTTTTTTTTTGCTCAAGAGTATGAAGTATCTCTAAAGTACAGAGCAAGGCAGGATCTAACCACATGTTACCCAAAGACTGTAGGTGCTCAGGGAAGTGAAGAGTAAGAATAATGTTGGGCCCTAAAGGTGAGCAGGATTTGCAAAGCTGGAAGACATGGGCACAGGATGGCCCTGGCCACTGAGAGGGGCTGAGGCAGGTGTGAGAACGCGCTTAAGTAGGTGGGTCTGCCTGAGGCTGGGGGTCCTGGAATAGCTGCCCATAGCCCCTCCTGCCCTGGCAGGGTCCCAGATACTCACCATGCTGGAGTGGACCGTAGCCTGTTCGATGTACCTTGCAATGCCTGTGACAAATGCATTCCTGTCCTCGAAGTTCGTGTCAAAGTTAGCCTGTGAGAAGAGGACAGGAACATTTGGTTATTGAAAAACAGGTCCAAGGTGGCTGGGTGCCCAGGGAACACACTGCTGCCAACAAATGCCACCAGTTCTCTGTGGAAAACTATGTCCACATCACCCTCTCATCTTCCCTCCCCCAAATCCCACTTGGCTACACTGCACCAGACCTGCCTACATCCGCTTCCCATCAGGGTCACCCCACTGGGCCCTGGGAATAAATGCTTACTGACACTCTACACACCTAACATCTGTTGAAAAGTTAAGATGCGCACTGCTTTCATCCAGCAGCTGCAAAAACACTCACCTGAGGGTGCAGATACATATGTAAAGGGTAATAACTGCAGCATTTCTTGTGATAGAGAAAACTGGAAATTATTCCATGAAAGGCTAAATAGATCATAGTATAGCCATACAATGGACTTACATGTACTAGATGGTAGTTAAAAATAACGTGGCAGTACATTTATAATAAATTTTAAGCTAAAAAAGTCATATAATTCAGCAATATATGTAGTATGATTCCCTTGTTATATTAAAAATATATGCATATATATAGATGGTAAAAATGTGTGTATATATATATATAGACATATTTATAAAATTTTTTTTTACTTGTTATACTTTTTTTGTATTGCTTTATAATAAAAAAGGTATTGTCCAGCCAGCATGGCTCAGTGGTTGAATGTGATCTAGGAACCAGGAGAACACGGTTCAATTCCCAGTCAAGACACATGCCCAAGATGTGGGCTTGATCCCCAGTAGCGGTGTGCAGGAGGCAGCCGATCAATGCCTTGATGTTTCTATCTTTCTCTCCCTCTCCCTTCCTCTCTGAAGTCAATAAAAATATTTTGAAAAGATATTCATATAATTAAAATTTCAATCTGGGTTAGAAAATGTGAATAAACGAAGTTTACGAGTTGAAACTTCAGGCATGTGCTTCATAAATCTAATCATTGAATGAAATTAAAAATATATTATGCATTACATTTAGTCTCATTTAGCAGCCCAAGAACTTTCAAAAGGTCAAACACAGCAAAGAATTTCAAATTAACTTATTTTTTTCTTAGCATGGCATGCTTTCCCTGCACACCCAGACCAGGGGCTATTTGCAAGACAGAATCCAGCTGCGTGATGCCCTACCCCCATACCCTGGTGGATTATGGTTTTGAGTCAACTGATCATGGTTTAGCACAAGCTCACCCGTCTTGGGCGAAAGCAAACAACTGTAACAGGCTTCCCTGAGCCATTAGCTGCTGTGAGGAGTTGAAGAGCTCTTCTCACATACATGAAGGAAAAGTAATTACCCAGGCAGGCTCTAGGGGTTTCTAAATTGCAATATTTAATTCATGAGGTCAGAGCTGCCAACGCCTTGGTTGGTGCTGCAGCAAGAACAGCCGGGAAGGTATATGGGGTCAGAGCAGATCAACAAGCCTTCCCTGGGGAGGAGGAGCAGCTCTGGTGTACATTTACTAGCTAATCTATTCCTCACATTCAGCTCCACCAGGGCACCAGGGACTCCATCAGCTCACGACCTTTCACCTTCTAGCTGCAGAGCTCCCCCTTCCCTCTGCCTTCAGGGCAAACCCTCTTGGAGGATCCCCCAGGTTCCTGAGCCCGCAGAGCCCTCGGAGAATTGACCTGGTACATGATGGAGGAAGGCGGAGGCTCGATGCATGGCTGCTGGTCAGGGAGGGGCAGCTCTTCCAGCAGGTCCACGTTGGACAGGGCATCTTCCAGGGTGACGTGGGTGGTCATGGCTGCAGTTTCCGTATTCCGCACTGAGGGAAAGTGAGGGGATGAAGAATTTCAGGGACCTCCAAGCACTTCTCTCAATCTCACCCTGTCCAGACGCCCTCCAGAGAACATAGGGAGGTAACATGCACTGTGAGACCACACTTTCTATTTCTTCACAAGGCGCCCTTAACCTGCAGCTGATATTTGAGGATCTCTTCATGGCTTACAAGCACTTCTGTGTCTGTGATCCCGGTGGAGCAGCATCACATTCCTCTGTGATCAGCATGATATCATATCCACGGAGCTGATGAAGAAGCAAGGCTCCGAGAAGTTACGTGACACCCACACAATCACAATGACCGAGGGCAAAGGACTTCCAATAACGCCTGCTGCTAGGACACAGGCTGCGGTCAGCCCCCACCTTTTGTTCTCTATGAGAAAATGCATCAGTTCCACGCTTAAATTATGGCACGGCACAAAAGCCCATGATTGCAGTGGCCACGAGCATCCACTTGAAACCAGAGGCTAGGTCTTACAAGCTAATTCAACTGGGACTAAAGAATTCAGACTCCAGCAATATTAACCTTATTTGCGAAGTGAAGAGCCATCCATTGGCCTGGGTGTGTTTTCTGAGCCTCACCAAACAAATCAGCCCTGAATGGACATTTTTGTGTCTGGGATGCTGGCAGAGTGCAGTGGCTCCCATGAGGATGTCCAGGCAGTCAGCATCGTTACCCAACTCAGCAAAGAGACTCCACATTTCTTTTTCAAGCAAAAGTGAAATAAACACTGGTCATGACTTAGACCATCAAGTTCTCCCAAACATGATCTAGCAGTCACATTCACTGATCACAGTGCAATGAAATCAGAACTCACTCATGCAAATAACAGCCAAAAGCAGCCCACACCTACGGAAATGCCTGAAAACACACTTCAAGATGACTTATAGCTAAAGAGGAATTCAAATACAAGTTATAGAATATTTAGGACTGAACGAGAGCATAAATAAATGTCTTAAATGCATTTAGTAGAAGATAGGAAAGTGGAACTGAATGAAGTGAATTTTCCTCAACCCAAAGAAATGAAAACGAAAAGCAGACGTAAGTGAAGCAAAGAACAAAGCACACTAAAGCAGACTAATAGCAGACTACGTGAACAAAAATCTAAAAACCGTTTTTATAAGAAGATTAATAATAAGCTAACCCTTGGGCACATTTGAATAAGGAAGGAAAGAGAAGGCTCACTTTGCTGTCACAGAAGCCGTCCCTCCCATCCTTTCCCGCCCCCATCACAGGGAGGAGTGAGATGTGCTTAAGGGCAGGAGTTCTAATAAATGGGGAAAACGGGACCAAGGACCTGAGAACTGGGTCCAGGGGCTGAAACAGCTGTGGTGTCTATATTTCTATTTGACTCACTGAGAATCCCCTAAACTTGCTGCCCCTAAACTACTGTTGCCATGAGGCCTGTGGCTGGGAGGACAGATGGGACTGAGCAGCTAACTGTGACTCACACTTCGCCCCTCACACCACCCTCACCCATCATGCACTCTGGCAAGAGCCAAGGCCACCTTTAGTGAGGACACAGAGAGCTCCGAAGCTAGCCTTCTACAGGCATCTGCCTCATCTCATGGTTTCCGGCCCTTCCCACACCTACGCTTCCTCCTCTTCTCTCTTCTCTCTCCTGAATTCTAAATGTGACATTCATTCCACAGCAAAACCATTTGCCAATTCACAAAAAAAACATGGCCTTCTTTCTTGCATTAATATTAAGTCCATTTTGCAGGAAGGATTAATTTTATGGGGCAAGCTACAAAGCCCTGATGACACTATTCATTCATTCCAATAATAATAATAATGATAACATTAATAAAACTAAACATTTTTTAGCTCTTATTCTCCATGTCAGACACTCTGCCAAATACTTGACTATTTTAACGTTGTATCAACCCGACAAAGGTAGGTGCTATGATTAGTCCCATTTTACAAGTGTGCAAACAGAAACTCAGAATTTAAGCAATCACACAAGGTCCAGTGCTGGCAAGTGGTGGAGCAGTAGTTGGAACCCAGGTTTGTCCTATACAAAAAGGCCTAGAAGCAGCTACCTACCTATAACTAATGGGGTTGTGTCAAAGGGACCCAGGAGCCAAGCTGAGGCAGCTTCTGTTGGCCAAAGACAGGGCAATGTGAGTACCACCCAGCATAACTCAGTGGACTTGCAACAACATCAGATACGGTTTAATCCATGAGATCATAAAGACACTTAATAAAAACTTTATTCCTATTGGAGGGTGCCTGTGAACCAATTTTTATGTTGAAAATCAACAAATGAAAGGAAAGAAGCAAACACTTAACCAGTCTTTCCTACACAAACTATACCACTTGAAAACCAAATTGCAGACGACAGAGATGTTTTTTCTCTATAGAGTTCTTTCTCTTTTTATTTCCAGAAACAGTGACACAATTAAAATATTCCTATTTTCCCAGCCCCTAATAAACAAATGGATGTAGGCGCTGACCATCAATTGTTAGGAAAGAATCTGACATTAGGCACCTTCTGATGGAAAAACTCACTATCACTTTATGAAGAATGCTGGAGCCAAAACAAAAACTTGAATTTCATCGAGCCTTTGATAGCAACTGACAGGAAACACAGAAGACAGAAGAACACATTAAAATACACCACAGTGATGTAATCAGTAAAATATAACCTATGGGAAACTGCTACACAAATGACTCAGTGCCTTTGACAAATATTGCAAGAAAAAAAAAAGAAATGGAGGGGGAAAGCTATAGATGATAAGAGCTTATCTGGATCCTATTACAAACAAAGCATCAGAAAAATAAAATGATCACATTTGTAAGAAAATTGGAAAATTTAATACTGACTCAGGTATTTGATAATATCAAGGAAATAGTGCTAGTTTTTAAATGTGATAATAATATTGAGATTATGTTTTAAAAGAGTTATCTTCTAGAAATACCTACTAAACCATAAATAAAAAGGTACAGATATTTGCTTCCAAATGATACTACATGGGGAAGAGTGGATACTAGATGGAACAAAATCGGCCGTTTGGTAATAATTGTCAATGCCGTATGATGCTGACGTAGGAATTTATTATATTTTTATCCAGTTTTATAAATGTTGAAATTTCCCATAAGTCCCCCAGCTCAGTGTATGCACTCCGAGTTTGAAGCTGTCTGCCCTGACTCCTACTTGCCATGACCTTTTTCCCTTCTCCTTTCTCCTATAACCTGGGTTTCTTCTGGGCTTTGCAGACATCAAAATACTCGTTGACAGAATAATCCTTAAGGTTTCCCGCTTCAACACAATAATAACCCTGCAATTCCCTTGAAGAGAATCAAAAGTGAACAGCCTACAGAGCCAGTAAGTTAGGCGTCTTTATTTCGTTAATGCAACCTCTCTTTTCTCCTGGTAAATATAGCTTCTCTAATGGATTTCTCTGTGTGTTTGTAGATCACTCACTGCCTAAGGGAGAAGGAAATCAGATGTTTTTAACTCAAGTGCTGAAAGTCATTGCCAAGTCCACATCAATCAGAAAGAAAAAACGTACTGGAAATGTTGACCGAGGTATACATGAAAATGAAGTTACTTTCTGGCCCGCGTGCCCTGCCTGTTACGCAACCTTCCAAATGAGAGGCATCTTTTATATTTGAGCTATGAACACATGGCCCTTTTGTCATTTTGGAAGAGAAATTAATAAAATGTTTAAAAATGAACAGTGTTCTGGGAGCATCATTTGCCACCTCTCACTGTGGGGTATTCACGGCACATTTAACTTCAGTATCTTCACCACAAACTCAAACGCAGTGGCCTGGAGTCACCAGACGAGTAATAACACTGGGCTTGCGGGCAATTTGCTTCTGAGACCACCGTCACCCATGGCTGAGATGGCTGCAGAGCCCGAGCAAGAGGAGGTGGGCCCCACAAATGCAGGGTAGCTGCTAGAACCTGGCTTTGGGGATGCAGGCCTGACTACCCACACCCCCAAAACCTGCCACTCTGTGAGCAAAAGATGCACTGTCATTTTCTGTTTGACATTCTGGAAGGAAATGAAAAGAGGTATTTTCACTGAAGTGGAATATTAGGCTAAGTAGAGAGGTTAAGCTTGAGCTATAGGCTCAAGTCTGTCTCCTGCCACTTACTAGCTATAGAACCATATGCATATTACTTCACCTGAGCCTCAGTTTCTTTATCTGTAAAAGGGCGCTAATTAATAACAGTTGCTGCCCTCAGTGATTTAGTCTGAGAATTATATAACATGATGGCATGTGGAATGCTTAGTCCAGGAGCAGGAACAGAGTAAGCACTCTGGAAATGTTAGCTGGTCAGGTGGCCTCTTTTTAATAGAGTGAACAGATGAATTAAACGCTGCAGCAATTCTTCCACACAAAGGAAGGCATATTATTATCACACCTCTATATTTTTATCTCTGTTCTACAGATCTTCCCATTTGACTTCCTCAATCGCAACGACCCTGCATGTTTAAGAAAGTGCAGGTGCCATTTTTGCTGTTTTGCTGTTGTCACTGAGAAGTGAAAACTCCCATTCAAGGTCACATGGTCAGCCAGTGGCTGAGCTGGGCAGAAAGCAGATACCTTGACTCTCAGTTCTCTGCCCCTTTCTTTTAAACCACACCTACCTTTGTACCTTTCTGAAAGGTACCAAGCACTTACTTCCCTCCCACTCTAGTTTGGCTGCCTTTTCCTTCCGCAAAAAGAACAAGACTCTCACAAGCTGGAAAGATTAAGTAACTTCGCCCTTTGGGTTTCAAGAACATCAAGAGGCCAGGAAATATTTTCCTGGCCTGTAGATCTCTCCAGCTAAAAAGCAACTAAAATAAATGAATAAAAACAAATTTAAAATATATGTACACTGCCTGGCTGGTGTGGCTCATGGTTGAGCATTGACCTATGAACCAAGAGGTCAAGGTTTGATTGCCGGTCAGGGCACTTGCCCAGGTTGCAGACTTGATCCCCCGTGGTGGGTGCACAGGAGGCAGCTGGTCAATGATTCTCTCATCACGGATGTTTCTGTCTCCTCTCCCTTCCTCCCTGATATCAATAAAAATATATTTTTAAAATATATGTATATTTATATACACAATAAAATATCATATAAGTAGCCCTGACTGGTTTGGCTCAGTGGATAGAGCGTCGGCCTGCGGACTCAAGGGTCTCAGGCTCGATTCTGGTAAAGGGCATGTACCTTGGCTGTGGGCACATCCCCAGTGGGGAGTGTGCAGGAGGCAGCTGATCGATGTTTCTCTTTCATCGATGTTTCTAACTCTCTATACCTTTCCCTTCCTCTCTGTAAAAAAATCAATAAAATATATTTTAAAAATATATCATATAAGTAAATAAATATAGAAATTTTAAAATGAAGCCTCAGATGGTCCCTCTTTTAAAAAAATGTTTTAAAAGTAGCATTTTACTGAGCAAGAAAAAAAAAAAAATCCCAAGAAGAAATCTGGCATCGAGCCAGCATGTCCATCGCGGGTGTAAGCTGGGTGTGTCTGGAGTTTGTATGGGGACTCAGGTTTGCTGTGACAGGTTATGGTCTACAGGTCTACAGCTGAGACCCTTTCACATGTCAGAGCTTCTTCATGGGTGGGGGGCCGAGCAGGGACATAGTCACTTGTGTACATCTTGTAAGACTGCCAAAGAGTGCACCAAAATGGGCCACGGAGCTAATTCTGAGCAGACAGGCAGTGAATTTTAGAGGAATACTCCTCTTGTCCAGTGGTCAGACCTGTGGCTCCAAACCCCACAGGGGCCACTTGGAGCTACCTGAAGAGTGTTACCTGTACCAATCTGTAAAACACAGCCACAGGTCAGAAGCAGGCCGGATGCTATATAAGGTGGAAAGGAACCATACAGATGTAGCTCAGCCATGGAGCGAGGGAGTGAGAACTCTCTGCACTTCAATAGCCTGCAGAAGTGTCATCAATGTCACGATTTACAACAGAACTCAACATACATCGTATGTTGCCAGAATGATTCCGGAGCTGAGAGAGACTAAGAATGGTTACCCCCCAGGGAAGCCTTTCTGACCCCTTCTCCCACTCAAACCCACTTTCTTCTTCATTCCTCAATGAACCCAGCATGCTTCTTCTTCCACGGCTTCCGTAATACTTTATTACATGATTTAGCATGTTTTCACTCCTGACCTCAACGGTAACTCCTTCAGGGCGGGCACTGCATCTGATTCACACTCAGCTCCTAGCACAGGGCTGAGCACACACTCATAGCTCAGCCGAACTCTGTGCTCCATGAGTGGATGAACCCAAGACATCAAGAAAGGCATTGCTATGTCCAAGACACCAGGTTTTTCAAAGTTGGGGATGAGGAGAAGGAATATCAGTAGCAAAGAAGCTGTTTATACTTTAGAAAGAACTGCATCAAAATGGTTCAAATTTTAACATTCAAGCACTTTAAGTGAACAGCTTCCATAATTGGTAAACAATTACCTAAGAAATAAAATCTCTTTCCTCTATCTTTGTATGTCCTGATTTTGCTCATCCTTCAAGGCCCCTCCCCTCTCCGACATGATTGCTCCTTCCTTGGAACTCCCTGGGCTTCTTAGCAGTGTTGGTGAGGATGCGAAATCAGAACCCCTGTACATTGCTGGTAGGAATGTGAAATAATACAACCACTCTGGAAAACAGTGAGGCTGTTCCTCAATGTTTGAATCATAGAGTTCCATTATATGCCAGCAATTCCACTCCTATATGTACTCCCAAGAGAAATGAAAATATACATCCACACTAAAACTTGTACATAAATGTTCATAGCAACATTATTTGTAATAGCCAAAATGTGGAAACGACTCAAATGTCCATCATCTGATGAGTAGGCAAATAAAATGTGGTATAGCCATACAATGGAATACTATTTGGCCATGAAAAGGAATGAAATGTGAACATATGCTACAACATGGATGAACTTTGAAGATATTAGGCTAAGTGAAAGAAGCATAATATGCTTTTTAAAAAGGAAATGTCCAGAATAGGCAAATCTACAGAGACAAAGTATATTAGCGGGTACCTAGCCTGGGGGTAGGGACTAGGGGAAATAGATGATACTGCTGGAGGGCACAAGGTTTCTTTCTGGGGTACTGAAAATGTTCTAAAATTGATCATAATGATGATTGCACAATTTTGTGAATATGCTAAAAATTACTGACCTGTATGTTTTAAATAGGTAAATTGTACAGTATGTGAACTATTTCTCAATAAAGTTCTTAGCAAAAAAATGTTAGTATTTGTATGGCTACTTTGGGGAAATTTGGGGTACATAAGCAGGAGTGATACAGAGAGAGACGAAGCTGGAGCAAGAGCTTGGGGAGTATGAGGAGTTTGAATCTGTCCCTACAAGCAGAGACTGTGTTGAGTAAAAACCAAAAGGTGACAGTAGGAGAGAAAAAGAGAGGAGCAGACACACCCATACTAACCCCAAGGAGCAGCCCCCGAAGCTGTAGGGTGAGCTGTAACACCATGGGCAGGCCTCCAACCAGCCCCCTCACCCCCAATGCCTGTTTATGTGCACTGCCATCTATCAGGTCCTGGGGCTGCCCCGCTCAGGAAGAGAGACTTCTCAGACAGTAAACCCCTCTGTGGTGAGGTGATGGGCTCTGTGAGAAGATGGTGGGTCTCAGCTCTCCTCCTCCCACCTGAGTTCTCTTTCTGAGGCTTCGACATGAGGAGCACTGTGCACATGGTCCCTTGGGTCATTAGGGGCAGCGCTGGGGCTAACACTGACTTCCTGGGAAGATATGGGGACTTGATACAATAACAGATATTACAGACTGTAAAAGAAAAAGGGGAGATGTGAGAAATGGGGGGAGAATGCATTCTAATTCTGAGATCAAACAGAAATCCATGCAAAAGGAAATAGAGTCAAAAGGCATTACTTGGCTCTCCTGTGATCATCATTTACACATCTTAATAATATCAACACTTGCCCGGCTGGTGTGGCTCAGTGGTTGAGCACTGACTGATGAACCAGGTCACAGTGCCATTCCTGGTCAAGGCACATGCCCGGGTTTCAGGCTGGATCCCCAGTAGGAAGAGGCTGATCAATGATTCTCTAGCACTGATGTTTCTATCTATTTCTCCCTCTCTCTTCCTCTCTGAAATCAACACAAATATATTTAAGAAGAAGAATGTGGACACTATACAGGATTTCAGTTAAATAGAGCTCTTTCTGTATTGGGAGATGGGGGCAGGGGAGGGCGGGAGATGGTGTAAGAAAGCGAAATCTCCATCCATCACAGCAGGAAGTAAAAAGACGATGCACTGAATAGATAAATCAAGAAGCAGCAGCACAAGCGTATCATGTAAAGATCTGGAGGAAACTACTGGAAACAAACGGTAAGTTAAAAGCCACAGCCTGTGGGAGGAGGTGGGCACTGGATGGCTGTTTTTCATTATGCATCTTTCAATAC
This sequence comes from Murina feae, assembly GCA_004026665.1. NCBI lineage: Eukaryota > Metazoa > Chordata > Mammalia > Chiroptera > Vespertilionidae > Murina > Murina feae. The sequence continues at coordinate 107,404 of PVJC01000605.1, forward strand.
CATTCGATTTTTTTTTAAGCACGTGCATACATCGGTTTGATCAAAATTTTAAATTTTACTTTAAAAGACAACACGCCAAGGCCTCCTTTCCAGCAGCTCAGACATCTGGCCTGTTCCCCAGCACTGTCTCTAGGCAGACTCTGCTAAGTAAGGGCCTCCCTCTGGGTCTTCGGGGACCAGAGGCTCTGCCACCTGCAGTTTCTCTCCACACAGGGGACCTGAGGTCAGAGCAGAGAAGGCTGTCAGCCTGGACTGGGGCCTCTGGAGAAGGCCTACCCTCCTCTTCGTTAACAGCGAAGAAAGAGATCCCGGTGGGGCTGAAGGGCTCGCCACTGCAAGTGCTGATTTACAGCAGCTTCCTGTTGTCAGGGTTGAGGTAGACTTGATCACCCAACCGGCCAGATACCAGTCCCCTAGGGCGGGGGAGGTGTCATGCCACCCAAAGCGACGTGCTGATTTGCTCCCACGGGGGGCCTGTGACGAACCACCACATGAGGGCCACCAATAGGACTTTTATCCAGGGAGAGGAGCTGCCTCTCAGAGGCACCTGCTAAAACTCAAAAAAGGGAAGCCACTGCACCTGCTGGGGAAACAAAAGAACGAGACTTTGGGTTTGGCCACCAGATCTGAGCACCCAGACCTCAGCTCTATCGAGGTGAAACTGCAGCTTGAGGGTGGCTTGGCCTGAAGACTGATTAGGTCCTGAATCACATTTTCACTCACTGTAAAAGGGCCATTGCCCTGACTGTAAAATACGGAGGGTGACCTGGTGTTGGTTCTGTGTCAAAAGCTCTGTTGTAGCCCTGACTGGTTTGGCTCAGTGGATCCAGCACCGGCCTGCGGACTGAAGGGTCCCAGGTTCGATTCCAGTCAAGGGCATGTACCTTGGTTGCGGGCACATCCCAGTGGGGGTGGGGAGGGTGTGCAGGAGACAGCTGATTGATGTTTCTCTCTCATCGGTGTTTCTAGCTCTCTGTCCCTCTCCCTTCCTCTCTGTAGAAAATCAATAAAATATATATATATTTTAAATAGCTCTGTTGTAAAGGTTGTTGTGGCACCTTGTGCTAATAATGGTTTAAGGAGTGAGGTCTGCAAACAAGGTGCTTTTCCTTATGCGTGAGGGAGGGCCCAGAGTCCTCCCATGGTATCATTGCTCGTGTGTGCATCTCTTTCCTTAAGTGGGAGAAATGGGGCAGGGTTAGGGGAAGGGAAGGAATAGCTGTGGGTATGATGTTAATATTGCTCCAACCAGCTAGGAGTCGTTGGACTTAGCTTCTCTTTCCAACTCAAAAGCAAAGGACTGACTATAGATGGGACACTCCATCTCAAGGGCTTCTGTAAAAATCACATTTCCCAACATGGACTAGCCACTGTGGCCAGGGTGTTCAGGGTGCCATGTACGGCCCATGGACATTCTTTGTGCCTTTGCTCAAACTCTCTCCACTTCCTACTGGGCTGTTTTCTCCCTTTCTCAAATCCTACCCTCGACTATTGTCAAGGCCCTATTCAAGGAAGACTGTCTCCATGAAGGTGTGTCCAGCTGAGCTCCATCACAACCTTCATTTCTCTGGATTCCTATAGCACCCACAGTCTAGAGTCTATCATTTCCTACTTCATTATAAACTGCTTTACACTTTACTAATGAAGAGGATCACCCAAAGTCATCTCTTTGGGGATATCAACTACTACAGAGCTGGGCACATAAAAGGCATTACTTGCTTAATTAACACTTCATCAATAATTTGTTGTTGCCCTAACCGGTTTGGCTCAGTGGATAGAGCGTTGGCCTGCGGACTGAAAGGTCCCAGGTTTGATTTCGGTCAAGGGCATGTACCTTGGTTGCGGGCACATACCCGTAGTGGGTGTGCAAGAGGCAGTTGATCGATATTTCCCTCTCATGGATGTTTCTAACTCTCCATCTCTCTCCCTTCCTCTCTGCAAAATATCAATAAAATATATTTTAAAAAAATACAAATAATTTGTTGAACGTATGCGTCAGTGGCCAAAATTCATGTTTTCTAGTTAAGAAAATAATACAAAACGTAAAACATCATGGTTCTTAAGGTATCCTATCTAAATAAGTATTACTGTTAAGAATCTGAAGAGACCTCTACAAAATTCTTCTGTCATAGTTCCCACCTCCATCCATAAAAAGCGGAACCTCATTGTTCTTTTCCAAGTGAAAAAAGCACACTTGGAGGTTGATGGCTGATCCTCAGTGTTGAATTCTTGTCTCTCCCGTTATAAAGATCAAAATCGGTCATAAGGTATCACATTTTAAAAGCACAAATCAAAATCGTTCTCTGATACACCTTTACTTAATACTGAGATATTGAGGGTTTTCTATGAGGGCCAGCCCTGCAGATGTTCTTTGGTTTTGTTTGGGCCTTTAGGGGAGTCAGACAATCCCCTCATTCATCCCCCATTGATTTCTTATTCCACCCACAAAGGCAGCTGCTCCAAACCTCCGGAAGGCTCTTGAACTTTCCTAACCACTCCACCACCTTTAGTTTCTGCATAAGACCTCATCTCCTGCCTTATTCAGAAGGCAGGGACCATACAACCTGGACATACTCATCATCCCTCCATCCCACGTAGAGACTGAAGTCTGAGAACTGCTGCTGTGAAATGACATGCTGACGATGATGCAAACACAAAATCTAAAGGCCTCCTGATGAAGTCATCACTGGGTCTTTCTTGGGCATCTCTCCAGAAGGCCATGTATGCCATTCAGCCAGAAAGATCCCTGCAAGAAATTCTGCTTGAACCCGAGCTGTCTTCTCAAAAAGTTTCTTTTAGGAATTTGCACCCAATTCGTTTTCTCCTCTGTTATCAGGGTCCAAGAACTATGCCCTGAATGGTCATCCTTTAAGGAATATCACACACAGCCCTCATGGCACATGGCACAAAGGCCATGGCTAGGAAGCCAATATCCAAATTCTTTGCACCCTGGGAGGTATCCCACACCCACTGACTGAAATCTGAAGTGTCTTTCAATAGACAAGGCCATCCAGGGGCCTCGACAGAATCTGTGAATCACAAAATGCCTTTCAGTTTCCCTTTGGCGCAATGGTACAGAGAGGCCACAGATGTCCTTTCAAATGGACACACAATATAGAATTAATAAACTGTTCCTTTAGGAATGGAGGGCAGCCATCCAAGAGAAGCACACATTCCGGAACCTCCTTCTCTTCTCTCTTCCCATGGCCTTTTCTTCTGAGACTGGGACTTAACAGACATTATCTCATCTTGGGCTCCTGTGGCGACAGGTAGGTTAGCAGGCCGGGCAGGCTGCTTTCCATTGTCCAATTTCTAAAGTCAGAGAGCTAATGGCTGACGGAAAGAAACACAGCAAGTCCTGTGTCCTAAGTCCACGGTACTGCTCTGTCTGCCCGAGAAGCCAAGTGTGCCTCCAACATGCCTGGCTGGGTGCAAAATGCTGAATGCACACAGAGGAAGAGGTCCTTCCTGACCTGTGTCGAAATGTGAGAACTACCTCTGGGCTTCTGCTCTGCATATTCCGCGCCAGCCTCCCCGCCCCCCGCCCCCCACCTCTGCCTACTCAAATTATACCCTCCTTCAGAGTGCTACTCAAGAGCACTTCCTATCTGAAGCCCTTACTGACACCTCGTCTTATCATTCTTTCCCTTGGCTACCTTTTGCAGGTAAACCTGGGGCTGGGTCCTGGTAACAGACACCAACTCCCTTGGGGAAAGCAAAATCCGGGAAGGCTCTGGGGGTAGAGGAGTTGGTAAGGGCTGTGGGTTGAGCCCTAGCTGGTGTGGTTCATTGTCAGCCTACGGACTGAAGGGCCCGGGTTTGATTCCAGTCAAGGGCATGTACCTCGGTTGCAGGCTCCATCCCTGGCCTTAGTCAGGGCACATGCGGGAGGCAATCAATCAATGTGTCTCTCTCACACAGATGTTTCTCTCTCTCTGTGTCTCCCTCTCCCCTCTACTCTTTCTAAAAGAAGTCAATGGGAAAATATCCTCTAGTGAGGATAACAAAACAAACAAACCAAAAAGAGCTGTGGGTGAATTACACACTCGAGCCACATTCTTGATGATTACGTAAGAGAGACATTTAACAATAATTTTACACATGTCATGGCACCATGTGCTAGACACTCTGCTGAGCATTTTCATGCACCCCTCATTTAATAAGAGCATCCAAGGGAGTACCAGCTCCTACCCCTCTGTTGCTGGCCCGCCACCTTGCCAGTCAGTAGGCAGCAGCATGCTCCACCCCTTTGTCCCACTACAAACGCAGGACCCATCCTCTGGCCCCTACGGCACGGCTTTGCTCCTTAAAACAAGACCAAAGGCCTCTTTACAAAGGCTCCAAAGAGGTGAGTGACGTCTAGTTTCACCAACTACAAGTGAATAATGAACACTTGCCAGTAAAGAAATAGACTCATTGTCATGGTGGCCACATGGAGGCTACAAAAGGCCATTTTGTGAAGCCCGTGGTGGGACCCTGGGACCAACAGTGGCCCAAAGAAAGCCCTTTGAGAGTGTGGGCCGATCCTCAAACGTGGAGACTGGAGCTTTGCACAATTTTCCAGGGACGCCGTTCCCAGTGTTAATTAGCTTGTGGCCTATTCATCAACTCAGTCTGCTCGCTGGTCAATGACAGCGGTGGAGGCCCACTGAGCACCCTGAGAGGGCACCATTCACCAGAGAAGACCTGTCGTGTTCTCCTGGGGGCCCTTCCCACATTTTAAAATTCACGTTGACTTCCTTCTCTGGGCCAGCCTGGTGTGATTTGAGGAAAACTCTTCAACCCTGCTGGTTTTTATACCCCACTCTTGGCCTAATGCCTAAAGCAAGTTTTTCCTTTTCCATTTCCAGCAGGGACTGAACAAAGCAGGCTTGGGTGCCTACAGAACCGGTCAGAACTGGCCAGGAAATATAATAAAGAAGCTTAGTGAGCAGAGAGCTGTTGCCCCCAGCTGGAGGCTCCGCATGCACAACTAGCCAGAGACACTGGTTCTGTAAGTAACCACACATTCCACATTCTTCTTGTGGCCTAGTAGCCATCCTGGCAGATGGCAGCCGGTGCCAAGGAGTAGCCCTCCCCCAGTGGACACTGGGTACTCACTCAACAAATGCTTTCTGGTGACAGTAACCTCTGACCAGTTACACATGCACGCTCTTACTATATTTTTGCCCTTGAGGCCAAAGCTGCCCCTGCAGCAAACAGAGCTGACAGCTGCTCCCCAAAGGAAGCTGCTCCCCAGCTCCCCACCCTGACTTCCAGCTACTGCCTGAAATTCCACCATTAGAGCTATCAGGTATTTGATGGAATGCTTTGCTTCCCATTAAGATGCTTCTCCTCCTCTGTTTCCTTTCTGGCCAAAGGACATCAAAGCACCTGCCCTGTGTGGAATGGGAAATTCTTTTGTTTTTAGCTCTTGAGGATAAACATGGTCACTGGCTCCTTTCTTGAAAGCAAGGAGAATGGGAAGCACAGGGCACTGGGTGGAAGGGGAGGTGGGAAGCATCATGGAGGGGCCCAGAGGAAGCTGATGCTAGAGAAAACACCTTAAGGCCTTAATAATCCTGCACTAGGATGTGGGCCTTGATTCTAACCCTCGACCATCTGTGATTTTTAGATTTGCCAGTATCTTCCAACAGGGCCTGTGCCCAAGAGTAAAAGACCCCTGTGCTAAAGAGGGAACACAGGCAGGAGGTGGAAATGGGGAGTATGGGGCCCAACCCTCTCCTGATCATGCCCACAGGGCTGCCCCAATCTCCTTGCTCATTCCATGGGAGCACAAGCACCCAGGAGCCAGCAGGAAAACATTCTTGCCCGCTTCCTGGCCTGGGTGGAGAGGGAGCTGAGGGCCATCGCCCTTGGTGTTTCTGCTGTGCAGGGAAAACTCTAATTCAAAGTCAGAATCCCTGTGCTGGAGAGGGCACCTGGGCATCTGTGTCCTTCCCTGCCGGGTTCTCTGTACAGAGAGCCCTACTCTTCTTTCCTCCACCCCCAAACAGAGAGCGCCCCTTTCTCTTGCTTTTCACATAGGCGGTGTGTACCATCCAGGGGGAGGGCTGTCCTGAAAAGCTAAAACCACAACAGACAGGTGGGCATCTTCCCGATTCTTCAGAGCTCAAGACAACCCAACCTTTTCCCCAGGAGTCAGCCCACTCAAGCCCTCCCCCTCCCTTCTCCTCCTCCTGCGCCCCACTAGCCGGGAGGAGAGAGAGCGCTGCCGGTGGAGGCCTGGAAGCTTCAAAGCGGGTCAGACGCGCCTCCTCCCTCATTAATGCCTCCCTCCCTCCCCAAAAGCGCCGCTACGCCCCCTCGCCCCACCCATCTCAGGTTCACAGCGGGGCGCAGAGTGCCCAAGGCCACTGCCAGGCGGGCCCAGGCCGCTCCCCTAGCCCTGGGGGAGGTGAGGGGGGCCGCGGCGGCGGAGACAGAGACTGGAGCTCCGCCGCACCTGGGCGCGAGGCTGTGTCGGTCGCCCGGCCCGCGGCCGCTGCAGGTGTCTCCGGTGTTCGGGATCAGCGTCGCTTCCCCACCCGCAGCAGCTCGGGTCCAGGCCGCGCACCTGCTGCTGCTGCTGCTGCTGCCGCCGCCGCCGCGCCCCAGCCCCTCGGTGTGTCCGCGCCTCTCCGCAGGGTGCCCTCGCCGCGGGGCCCAGTGTAGGCCGGAGGGGAAAGGGGGCCGCGTAGATCCTGGGGCCCAGCCACCAGGGCTTCCGGGGGCCCTCAGGCCGCGCTAGCAGGGGCGCCGCGCCGAGCGCCCCCCGCAGGCCGGGAGAAGGGGCGCCGATTCCTCGCGCATCCTCCCGGCCCCATCGCCGTCTCCAGCCGCACCCCGGTCCCCGCGCCGGCCCCAGGGCCTGCGAGCGCCGCTTACCTGGGCGCGCGACAGGTCCGGAGGAGCAGCCCGAGGACACCGCGGGGCCCCGCGCCGGGGCGCAGGATGCTTTGCCGGCCGCGGTCGGCCGGCTGCGCGCGCGGCCCCGCCCTCGGCCCCGCCCCTCCTCCCGCGCGGCCCCGCCCCCGCCTCCGGTGCCGGCCCCTTGCCCGCGCGGCTGTCACACAAAGAGCAGGAAATGGCTGCGGCGCGGGGCTCGGGGTGCGCCCCTCTACGCTGCCGACCGGCGCGTCCCTGACCTGCACCCGGGCTCCCGCCCCCGCTACCTGCAGCACCCCGCCCTGGGGAAGGAGAAGAGGGGGAGCTTTTGTCCCCAGGCCCCGCGCGCCTGGACCCACACCTGCTGCGGGAGGGCAGCCGCTTTGGGCTCCACTGGATCTCGTTAATCTCCCATTTTCCCCACGTGCTCATGTGTCTGCCCAGTACGCACTGAGCATCTGTTTTGTTCCAAGCACCGTGCTGGGAGCTGGGTATGTGTACAAACGACGGGGTCCCTTGCCCTTTTGGAACTTACCTCCCAGGAGAGACACACATGAACCTTGCGCTTGTCTAGTTGCAGCCCAGAGAAGTTCTGCAAAGAAAGGGAACAGGGCGAAGTGATAGAAAAAAACACCTTGGGGGTGGGGAGAGGGGCCTTTTCAGTTCCTTAGACCTGAATCCCTGAGGCTGCCGTCTCTTAAGCAGGACTTGCCTCAAGCTCATTCAGGAAGAATTGCTTAATGGACAAAACGGACAAGATAGGGTGACATGAAGTAATTCCTGGCAAAGCCCAAGAAGGAACTGAGGGGACTGGCACCTTCTCTTCGTGGCTTAATCGGCCACTCAGAGCTGGCTCTCCGCGGACCACACCCAATCCTAACCTTGGAATAAGTCATTTCACTACTTGCTCCTGAGATGACACTATGGCTATCAGGAGCCACACCTACCTCACAGGGTCAATAATTCGAAAGCATTTGAGACCATTTAAGATGTGTATAGATTTAAGGGATAACGCCCTGTTTTAAGGGAACCGTTCGGAAATGTTTGACTAGGACCTTCAAATGTATAGTTAATCACCCCCTCTTCCTATCCGGGCTATTTATAGAGGGGCCGTGTTGCTCAAGGGCTGGGCAGTCTGTGTCCTCACCGATTTCACACCAGTTCCCAAGCACTCAGAAGTCATGATCCTCTGTGGTTTGCTGACATCACTCTAATTTAAATGGCTATTTTTTTAGAAAGGGAGGTGTATATGTACATAGATACACTCATGCATTTCTGCTCCTGATGCCATGTGAGAAAACCGTGGGAGTGTTTGTGAAGGATGGCTTTGAAAATAGAACTGAGATTTCTCCCTTTAAAAAAAATTTTTTTTTTTTTCATTTTTCACTGTGATCCTTGGGATTTTGAATGTCAGTGATTACAAATATGAGACAATGAGCGAATGGATTTTCATTCTAAAGAAAACACTATTGTGAACGGTGTAGGCTTCTGGAAGACGTTTTTCTCCCTGAGGTTCCTTCCCTGTCTTTTCACCTTTTAGGAACAATTTGCTTAAAAACAGAAGAGACTATTACATATATTTTTGATGAGGTCTGAGGCAAAAATAATTTTCTGACTCTCGAATGCCACTTGCTTAGAAGGGAAGCAGTATGGTCTTCTTGTCACCACTGTGTGGGCAGCTCAGAGCCTTGCCTTTTGGTCCTAGTTTTGCAATTGAGCGTTCTTAGGCAACTCACTCCACCGCCCTGGGCCCCCTTCTACAGAGTGAAGTAGGTTGGGTACACTCCAAAGTCCCTCTGAATGTGGAAAATCTTTTGAGTTAAAACAAAGGACACGCCTTGGCCATGCTTAAAGCACTTCACTAGCTCCCCACACTCTCAGGATGGGGCCTAGATTCCTTACCGTGGCCTCTGGTGTCTTCATGACCTGGCATGTACTTCTCCTGTGAAAAGCTTGCTCTGCTTCAGCTGAAAGGAATCTCGTAGTTCCCCACACTTGCTGTGCTCTCTCATGTAGCCTTTGTACAAGCTGGGCTTTTTTTGCTGAGAACGATCTGTCCTCCTTTCCTTCTCCTTTCTACACTTTACTCCCTTTTGCTGCCCAATTTCTACTCATCCTTCTGGTATCCACTTAGATGTCGCTTCCTCCAGTTTCCCTCCGTGTCTGGGGTAGGTTAAGGTCAGCTGTCGATAGCTCCCTGGGTGTCCTCTATCATGCCCCTTGCTATGCTGCATTGTAATTATTGACATACCTGCCTGCATCCCACCAGTAGAACATATAACCTAAGAGAAGGGATGTGTCCATCTTGCTCCCCACTGCATCCTCAGAGACTAGTACTCATAGGAGTTCAGTAAAAGAGGGTTGAATGAATAATCAAAAATGTAATCTTAGTTTATGTGTTGCCAGTGAAACTTGTAGCTGTCTATCTACTACCTTCAGATTTCCTTCATGTCCAACCGGTCAGCAACATCAGCAATGAGAGGAACATGGCTATCAGGCGAGAATTGCTGTACCACTGGCAAAACTGTGTCCCACGCATTGTGTTTCTGTGTGTGGCAATATTGCCTTGTTTTTAGAAAAGCCTCATTACTTAGGACATCTAGGTCTCCATTTAAAATCCTTTGGCAGGCCTGGCTGGTGTGGCTCAGTGGTTGAGCATTGACCCATGAACCAGGAGGTTACAATTTGATTCCCGGTCAGAGTGCATATTTCTAGTAGGGGGAGTGCAGAGGCAGCCGATCAATGATTCTCTCTCATCATTGATGTTTCTCTCTCTCCCTCTCACTTCCTCTCTCTTAAATCAATAAAAACATCTAAACTAATAAAAGCGAAATATTAAAATTAACCGTTTCTCCGAGACAGGGTAAGCCACGCCCACCAGCCAATCAGAGCGGCTGTATGCAAATTAGCCCAGCCAACATGGCGGCCGCCACTC